>JAAAKM020002328.1:0-13551 GCA_010016025.2 Alatinidae sp. Z8VKAUB7J3 | reverse complement strand
GAGCTACCACCAACAGTGCATTGTGGTCAACCACACTTCATGAGGATTCCCCTGTGTTAATTAACATCGCATTGTCGAGCATAATTTCATGAGGGGATGGCAAGAGCGATTTAGGAGTGCACTTAATACCAACATGACCAGCTACCAAAGTGTTCTACTTGGCTTATGAAGCCTATTCCCAAGGAAAATCGGCAGTAACGAGCATAAAATGCACAGTTAAGAAACAAGAAAATTAAAGGAACGCAGCACTTCAATTTTAGTAACAATACAGATAATCATTTGTCTCATGATATTGTCACTGTCATCCAGGAACGCGACATTTCAACTGCTTACTGCTACTCTTCGTCAGGCGATGTGTCAACTTTTGTGTGTCACAATTTTTCTCGACGCTAATTGTCCATGGTCGGTTCGTCTTCCATCCTCGCATTTTAGTGGGAAGCTGTTTTCGTGGACGTACGCCCTAACATTGGTCTTCTGTTGTTGTTCTTCTTGTGTTTCTTTATTGTTGGCATCCATGCCTCAGGAATTCCACACCATTGTCCCAATTCATTTTATTAGGGTGCGTACGTACGCCCTACGTACGTACGTACGCCCCTGATTTTATTTTTTTTTAGTATTTATTGAAATGATGTGATATTTATATATATATAACCCTTACCCAAATTTTCTTATCTTTTTGAGATAGGGACGATAAATAATAAAGAAAGAGGGAAACAAAGAAGGAAGAATGGAATATTCAGGATAATTGATGATGATGGTGATGATAATGATGATGATAGCAAAGATAGGGATAATGATAATAAAGATGTTGACAATAAATGATGAGAATGGTAATGATAATGACGATAAATTTATAATGATAAGGATAATGATGATAATGATGATGATTAGGATAACGATAACGATAATAATAAGCGTGCTTGTAATTTAGATGATCAGTATAAAGATACAGTAATACCAATGGTTAAATTTTGCTGCTATTAATAATGATAGCAATGAAAATGATGATAACTATGATGATATTGATCATGACAGTAATTGAGAGGTAAACCACTTCCACGATGTCTTGCAGGCTATTTCATTGTTCTAGCAAAAATCCCTATAAACCCTATTGCTTCAGTAGGACCAGGGGGGTAGGATAAGGCGGACAGTGCGGTAGCCCAGGGCCCCGCGCTCAAGAGGGGGCCCGCGCTCTCACAGCCAAAAACGTCCATCGGCCATTCAGTCAGCTTCTCTTTTCGCGCTCTTTGATATATACACACGCTGCACTGCTGAAAGAATTATTACACACGATAGGCACTGTGAAAGCCCCATATTATATGAGATAAATTGGGTGAGATTTTGACAAATATACATCTCCTTAATAGGGCCCCGCGTTGGAAAAGTGCCAAGGGCCCCAGACATTGGAAAACCGCCCCTAAGTATGACATCATCTGTCTTTGCTTTAAGAATTTACACCTTAATCATGCTGCTGCTAATGACAGTGAAAATGATGATGATAACGATGATTTTTATCAGTAAATGCTTATCTTGAGGTTTATGGTTATTATGGTAATCCAGGCGAAAAACCACTTACAATAAAAAAGCGTGGGAGATTTCAGTGAGAACAGTAGCATTTTTCAGATATTATTGTTAATACAACAAAACAGCTTATCCAAGTGTAAGAGGTTTCTAGGGAGTGGTTTGCCTCTCAATGGTGACAATGCCGGTGGTCCTATTATCGATGGTCGTGATGACCATGATGATTTTTATCAGTAACTACTTATCTTGAGGTTTATGGTTATTATGGTAATTGAGGGGAAATCCACTTACAACGAAAAGGGTACGAGATTTCGATTAAAACAGAAACATTTTTCAAGCATTTCTGTTAATACAGTAAAACAACTGGTCTAAGTGTAACAGAATTCTAGGGAACGGTTTACCTCTCAATGGTGACAATGCCGTCGTATTATCAAGGACAAGGGAACAGGGTGAAGAGGGGGCCATGCCCCCAAAAGGTTTGTCAAATCTCACTTATTTCCATGACCACTTTTCATCTTTATCAAAATTCAAATTGACTGTGACAGACATTGTGTCCTATTTACAGCAAGATATGAACATCAACGCGAAACACCCCTTATCATACAATGACTAAAGGCACCTGAGTAGAATGTGAGAAAATAAATTTGAAGCCAGACTACTTGCCCCCCCCTCCCCACCAAATCCGCCTTACCTTCCCCCGTGCCTGATTATCGATGGTCTTGATGACCAGGATCATGGTTTAATGTAACATTTTATTGTGGTTACTTACGATAAACTTGTTGCTTTTGACAATTAATCATAACGTTGATTCCTTCTTCTATTCTATATACCCTAAGATGTAAAAATTCTGAGCCTTGGTGTCATGGTGGGTTTGTTCTCCGGGTGTTTCTGAGCTGACAAATCCTGAAAATGAGGATTCCCTTGTTGATATGACACCTGTTCGAGGCCAATAGGGGATAACCCTGGAACTCAACTTTTCCCCCCGTCGTGATCGTTGAATGGTACCCTTCTTTATTGACATGTTCGATTGAGAATCTTTCATCTGTGCACTTGTTCTGTACTTTCAAAAGGTGATCCTGATGACGAGAGGAAAATATCTCATAAATCCTAGGCCCTTTTCATTTGAGGAAACGGATTCAATCTGCCCACATCGACAAAGTACGTCTTAAATTTAATATTGCATGCAGCAATGAAACTTTTATGAGGAGGGACAATTTTCGTCACACTTACATCCCTTATGTCTATGAAATTGCTGATTATCAAGAGTTATGGAGCTCGAAGACAGCGATCCAGCACTGTCAGAACGTTTGTAGAAGCATAAGCCTTTCACAGGCATCAGTAGAGGGTAAATTTTGGAGTTTACAGACCCTGTCTCGTGAGCAAGAACAGGCAGACAAGAGCAATGCTGTGGAGATCCGTCTGTGTCACATCAACTCTCGCACTTGCAGTCTACCTGAATACGTTCAATGCAGAATTCGCTTACGATGATAAGTAAGTTACTTCCACATTTGAGAACATGTGCTAGTTAATGTTTTGTGGTTTGTCTTTTATTGCGTCTAATTATAAGAATAGAAGGTTAACAGTGTTCTTGATTTCCCTTCTGTTTCCTATTTTGACCCATCCATGTTTAAGCCATGATTTATTTATGGCCAGGCTTTCACCTGTTGGCGATCAATGCCGATTAACCTGCGTCCCTTTTTAAGGAACTAATGTAATGCATAGGTATGGTAACTTTAATAAAACACTGGGAATATGCAGTATGACGATCGTCGATTTGAGATTTTATTTGCTTCTTTCGTACAACTGGTTTCAAACACTGTTGATAGCTAGTTATCACGATTGACTGAACTCCAAAACAAGCTTGAACCAATTCTTGATGATTCAAAGCTATTTTAGTCCTCATCGTCCGTAATAATGGAGTAAACCTAGGAATTATCATCATATAAAGTGAGGTGAAATTATCAGAATCATGTCTTAGGCAGGCGTGAAAGGAGATTCGATAATTCCTTTATTTATTTCAGCGAGAATAATCTCGAACTAAGCTGTTGGAAATAATCTAACCGATAACAATAATAGGTTTTATTCATGTCGTATGTTTGGCCTATTCAGTTGCTTTGAACCAAATCGAGTGTACCTCAGAGTCACGATAACTCAATGTTTTTGAATCAAATTGAGCGAAATTCAATCAAAAGGAGGAAGGAAACGAGCTGACCCCGATAGCAAGGCGATCTTGTTTGTAGATTGCCCATTTTAAACAGCGAACTCAGTTATTCAACCGAGCAGACGCTAGTTCAATTAGTTCCCTCTTTAAAGATCATTTCCCTGAATATCAACGCTCATCAATAAAAACATAAGAACTGTTACTATCCAGTGCTTTCCAGGGTAAAGTAAGTTGGGGTGGGATAATTGGTGGGGGTGTACTTCCGCGATTTAAAATACGATCTCTACCTAGTTTTGACAGTTTTTTATTATGTTGCGCAGTTGAATCAACACAAATCCAAACTAGTTCAATATACATGGCACTTATGGGAAAACAAAATTAAAAGTATATCCCGGACAAAATGACAGCCTCTTCAATCGCTAAAAATGCCTGCGAGAGATGGTTACTATATTCTGGGTTCACGCGCGGGTGTAGGACCATCTTTTAAAGTTTAAATTAAATTCAGGGGAAATCTGGAAAATGTCATTCTCATATTCCACTTGCATAAATCCAATTTGATTGATCGTAAAACAACTTACTTGTAAAAATTTACTTCTATAAACGTATAGAATGGGAAACGCCCTGGCCAGGTAAATTATATATGGCTGGAAAATCAATATGGCATTGATTAATTAGGACTTCCACAAGAGTAATTTTCCTTACACTTGTACTGGTATGTTAGTGAATTATTCATGTTTCTGTGTGAGCATAAATAATTCCAGATTTGTTGGAGGATAGAATGGAGGATGCTGAAGTATAAAAACTCCCCCATTGACCCCTCCTTTTAGGCATTTTAAATCCAAATTATTATTTTCTCTTCAAGGTTGTTGACCCCCCTTTTGTGGACCCCATTTATAAAGTTTTCAAGATTCAGACTCTAGTTATGTATTCCTTTTTTTAAGCACAGTTTTTTCGAAGACCTCAAGCCATGACCTATTGTTGCTATTCTTTAACAATTAATCTCTTTATACTCCAGCTACTAGAGCTCTCAAGGCAAATAGAGAGAATAGACTTAAAAATTTACTCAAGATTATGTCAAAATCTGGCACCCATTGAAATGCAGTAAGACTAAACCTAGATCTTTGGCCAAGGATCCATTATGTGGGCTAGAATTAACATGTTCGCAAGAGCAAGGGGTTAAGCTTTGTAGGGATTATGTTGAATCCATCAGGAATAGGGTACAAATCAAAAGGCCTTAGGGTAGCAATATGAGCCTATCGATCTTATATGATGATGGCTAGGTTCAATATGACATTAATCTGATCAATTTATATACAGGTATGTATATATTTATTCATGGATATTCTAAATTTTGTCATATCAATATATTAAAAGACATTGAAGTCCCCACAGAGTGCAACTTAAATTGGTGTACTGCGAATGAGAGGGGAGCGCTGCTCGATACATCACAAAACTAATTTTCCCTGTTGTGTAGTTGTACCAGTCTAATTGTTCTACTGGTGTTTCCATGCTGGTGTTGGAAGCAATAGAGATTCCACTCCAGGGATCAGATATGCATGGGGCATAGTTAAAGCATGTGTGCCTTCCCTAACCTTAAGGTTGATCTCTTGGAATCAAAAAGGGCATTCATTCAACACTTGTGTATGCAGTTCAATGCCCCATGAAAGTAAATGCTGGACTCCAATCAAGGTGAACACAGATAAGGTTACCAGAGCTGACAAATCAATGTTGTGGAAAATGTGCAAGGTTCCTCTTAGTGATTGGGTGTCAATGGAGACACTCTTAAGAAACTTAATCTCCAACTAACAGAGACAATAATGGGGGTTGGTCATTTCAGGTGCCTCAGTCATGTCCATCCCAGTAAAGATTGGATTGTATCATGTCACCCCAAGTTTTTGGCACCACTCCAAGGGGTAGATCAAAGAAAACCTGGAGACAGTGGGTTAATGAGGAGAGGAGAAAATGGGGTTTGACAAGACTGGTTCCAGCGAACAGAGAAGAGTGGAGGAAGGTAGTGCGACAAAAAACAATGGTCAGAAAAAGCAGTCAAACCTGCAGGGCATTAATTACATTCCATTAATTAAAATCAGATGGGAAGGCAAGGCAAGGCAAATCAATGTTTCCTATGTGTTGATAACCTAGTACATTCATTGTCTTTCATGAATGTGTCTTTAGGCGAAAGTACTTGGCTGGTGTACTTATATCTGGATATATCTGCATATATGTAAAACAAGGATGCATATATTGTTATGATAGATAGAAGAATGGATATAAGTGATAGGTAATAAACATTTTCTAATGTTTAGGTATTATCTACTTAAAATTGCACAGACTTTGCTTTAGTTGTTGATAATGCAAAGGTTCTAGTTCTTTTCTGCAGCTATTTTAACGCCATATTAATATATGGTTAACCACAGGTTGATGTGCAGAACTTGAATTAGTAATGGATGTGATCTGGCTAAATTTAATTCAGAAAGTTTATAATTGATCGGCAGAAAACAAAATTTATTTTGAATATATAGATTAGGCAACAAGTTTAAAAGCGTACTGAGGAGAATTATATGAACTTTGGCAATCATTTTGTCTCACTATTTCCTGTCATGTGTCTTAGGGAAGTTACAAAATTTTTAGACAAATGATTGCCAAACTTCATGTAAATCGCTATAAAATTAAATTTTATTTCAGGACCTGAAACAGGATTGTTGTGTTAAAGTTGCTGAAAAGGATTTCCAGTTGCACTTAATATTTTCACTTTTTGATAGTGGTGTGGTTTCGCATAAACTGTAGTTTTCTAAATTGAAGTATGTAGTTATATCATACTCTTGTCTGGTTGTGGACCATACCTGTAGGATGACAAATGAGACACTGGAAGCAATAGCAACAATGGGACCATTCTTTGAACAAGAAAAAGGCACTTGAGAAAAAGATGTGTACAGATGTTTTGTAGACCAGGGGTTATTTGGCCAATTCCTTGACCTGGTCCAGATACTGTTGATTATCTCTCTATATAGATCCATAATATTTATTTATGTTAGATATATAATTTAAATGCCCACTGGTTATAGAGGCCTCTTTTATCAATATGGAATACTAACTATATATGTTGAAATACTAATATGAAGAAATGACTTAAGTTACTAAAAGTTGAAAGTTATCTGAGGGTTTGAGTAATATGGGTTATATATACTAGTTCCTCTTTTACTTGCTTGATTTAAAGTCCACTTTCCCCCAAGGTCAAGGGCTGGACGTATGTCACCTTTATGTTGAATTGTTTTTTTGGGGGCCTTCATGTTGGTAACTCTTGAACAATGTCTCTCCTCATATTGCAGTTTAGTCACTTCTACATTTATACAGCGACTCCAATTCGTTCTGAATTGTCCATGCCCATGTCTGGATGAAATATACATTTAGATATTTAGCACAGTGAGCAAATCTACCATATAGTACCTTTTTGAATAACTTGAAATATATATTTATAAGATGCCTTTCTGGCAACTTAACTAGCAAAAGCATGGATTACTTTCAACAATAAGAACAACTAATGATGATGAGAGAGGTTCATTCTCTATTTGCTACATTATCACAAAATGATCCAGCAGTGGACATCGACATCTAGCTCAATGCATTTGAAGACCAGCCTTTAAAGTCAATCAATCAAATATATAAACAACCTATCAATAAGTCATTGAATCGATCAGTCAATAAATTGACCAATAAACCAATGAATTAATCAAACTAACCAGTCAAGCAATCAATGGTCCCAATAACTCAGTCAATCAATCAATAGATCAATCAATAGATCAATCAATTTATCAATCAATCAATCAATTAATCAATCAATCAATCAATCAACAAATCAATCAATCAATCAATCAATCAATTAATCAACTAATCAATCAACAAATCAAAAGTTGTCCAGTCTAGACTTTGTAAATGAGCTCATCAGTTTGTTTATTGTAAGCTATTATCACCTGTGACTGTTAGCTTAGTATGTAAGGATATCTAAAGCCAATATCTGTTAGTTTTATCAAGAAGAGATGATTTTAAATGTAAATGTAGAAATGGCACTAGAAAGACAGTATGTCACCACTAGGGATCAATTTTACTCCATAATTTTCAGTGGACTTGTGGCAGATATATATACAGACATGATGGAAGTCCTTCCTTGGTTAAGTCACATGCTGCAGAGAGGTCGGTCTCCAATTGCATGGAGGTGGATGTAGATGTCCATCATTGGATAACTGGGAGCTAATGCGGTGACTATAAAAGTAGAGTATGTTAAGATTGGGGGTCACCTAGCTCAGTTGGTAGAGCACACACCACAATAGCACGGGTCATGGGTTCACTCCCTGGCTGTGACACATTTTGTATTTCTCTAGTGGCTTTCCTAAATTTAATTTCCTAGTTATTTCCACTGTCCCTACCAGAAGTGACATGTGTTAACTGCCTTTTTGCTTTTTTTATAACATAATTTAATAGATTGATGATATTGTTGGTGTTTACTTTCACATTGGCACTAGTATACTTCTGTACTCCACTCTCATCTTTTAGTATTCTTAGAAAAGTGACTAAATGTAAGGTTGGACAAGTGATTAGGCATGAAACAAGGACAACTTCTAATTGGTTGAGTGCAATCACATAGAATAGTAATGTACATGGTTGAGTAATGCTAGATTGCATTCTACGTACTGCAACTACAGTACTGTTTCCCAATTACCAAATAGTGTAACTAGGTAACTACTAACTACTATTACAAACAATTAGGCAATATACCGCTAGTTCATAGTAAAGGGGGAAGAAGGGTAATCTGGCATGGACACATCCCCACGGGGGTTATAATTAAGTGACCCTCTCGCATAAAGGTAGAAACATGGACAAAATCTGCTAGAAGGACAAATTGGTATTAGACAGACAGGCGAACAGACAGACAGATAGGCAGACAGATGAAAGTGATACTGATACCATGGACAAAAGTTAAAAAGTGTTACTCATTACTCAATTTGTTAAGCAATTCAATTCTGTTCTCCCCTCCTCTTATTTCCTGCTTCTTTTTGTTAGCTTCATTCTTTTCTTTTGGCATAATAGCTTCAAATTAGATATATTGAAACATTTCAGATTTTTTTTAACCAAATCTTTGTACTGCAAAGTCCTGCTAATGGGGGACCCTTCTTGTTTTTAAAACATCTGATATAGATCCATCGCATTTAATGATATTTATTTTTCTTTCTCAATCCTAGCCGTGCCATTCTCACAAACAGCGACTTGCATCCAAGCACCCCCTGGTTTCATATATTCCAAAACGATTTCTGGGGAACACCTTTGAAGCACAGTGGAAGTCACAAGTCATACCGCCCCTTGTGTGTACTAACCTTCCGGCTTAATTATTACATTGGTGGCTTAGATGCAAGCGGCTATCATGTTTTCAACGTGATTCTTCATGCCTTAGTAACTGGCCTTTTTACATATTTTTGTACCAAATTAACAATGAATCATGTTATTGGATTGGTAGCTGGCGTATTGTTTGCTGTTCACCCAATTCACACAGGTACGTAGTTATGTAGCACTCAATGATACACAGTAATATTGTTAATATTTGTATATTCATGCATAGGTGAAGAGATGCGGTTGAGGTGCCGTGGTCTTAAAAAATTGAAAATTGTTCTTCCAATCTTTCAACATTTAGTTCCTGTTAATGTTACTAGAAATTTTATTCATTTTGTGAATTGTTTTTAATAAAGGTGATTAAAATATTTGGTTTGAAATTTTCAGCAGCGTGAATATTTGGACTTAATTCAAAATTATATCTTGCGTAGCAGCGTAGAGGAGAATAATAGTGGGTGTGGCATTTGCTGCTCATCACACCGCCGCCCTTCCCTTAACTTTTTAGAATGGTACTTCTCAATACCGTCACTTATTTGCATGTAAATATATGATTCTTCTTGTCTTGTTGAGTCATCCGATGCCTGTTGACGACGGTGAAGTGTGTGAAGTGAACACAGTTCGATCTCCATTGCCTTCTATTGCCCATGCAGCGTTCAGATCTGTTCCTGTCAGTCCGGTGTCGTCCTATATTTTTGCTGGCCTAAAGAACTATTCGTCGCCCCACAACATCAGACACATGCAGCAGGGATCTGTAATGAAATACATGAGAGTTTTGTCCTGAAAGTTAAGAGACTATTGGTTAAGGAAAGTGAAAACTCAATTACAAATCGAGGTTGGAAACGCACGTTGGAACTATAGGAAAGGACAAGGTTTATTTGAGCTTCCTAGATAAGATGCAAGTAACATATGATTGACCTAACAGCGTCGAATACAGGCGTCTTTTGTCCAGTCAACCAGAAAACAAACTTTTGACCATATTCATTCGCAATTTTTATTTGCCTTTACGGGACTTGGAATTGCAATTTCGGAAAATTCAGCTCTCCCAAGATTGACATAGCGCCCCGTCTCATATCACCCCAAACACGGACGTTTCATCATGATGAGCAATTTTTTGCCCATGGAATGACACAGACGTGCTCTAGATCGAACGATATAGTAAACTTAGAGAAGGCAATTTCTCCTGCTGCGGCAATCATAGAGGCTCTTCCTTGAATTATCAACGTAATCAAAGCTTTATTTGAAGAACGAAATAGTAGTCAAGGAGGTAACGTACAAAAAGCCCTGACAAATTTCCATGCATATTTGTGTACATTCATTTCTTCGTAGGCCCTCGCTGTTGTGTCTTTTGGTACACGTGTTTCTTGTTGCAGGATCGTTTTTTAAGCATAGGGGGTCATTTTTGACTTATAATGGATTTTTATTTTCGATGTTGCCTTGTTTTCTACGTACTTCCCCATTTTTTGATCTTCAGTTGATCGATAATGGTGGCGATGGTAAATTGTCGGTCGCTTACTTTTCTCGCAGTTCCTTAAGTCCTTAACATAGGTTACAGCACACATACACATAACCTATAAGTTCTACTGTTTTTTGGGTATAAATGAAAATTGAGCGAGATATCTAAAACAATATTTGTCTGTTTACTTGTAAATTAATGAGTCCTGGAAGTAACATGAAAGCTCAACGATATTCCTTTACATGGTGGAATACCGTGTAGTGAAAACTGCTGCAAAGCAGTATGTGATTTGCAGTTATCATAATTATCAGCATCGTTGCTGCAATCGCCGTTTTTCCACTTCTCTTTCTGCTGCTGCTACTTGTTCATCTTCTCCTTTCTCTCTTTTACTACCTTGGTCTTTGACTGCCCAGAAAAATAGGGCAAGGAGCCGTTTCCCTCCATGTTTCTTGTCCTGCTAAGCTCTATCGAACTTTATTTTTCTGTGATGATATGATAGCAGCTGTGTTACCGTGGATGGTTCTTCAGCCCCAAGTGTCAGTGGACACGGCTTCGATTCCTCGATGAGGCATAGTGTTATCAGGAAAGGCACCTGGTCTTAAAGCCCTCACTGCTCTAATAAGAGTCCCATTGAAGTGGGCATGACCACAGCTTCTGCCAAAGTTGACTATACGATGTAAAACCGCATCAATATGGGAGTGCCGTAGTTTCACATATCAATTCTCCGCATAGTATGATAAATGCCCTCCTTTACTTCGTTGTGACAGGTCAGTCATCAGCTAAATTGTAGCTAAGTATGTTTAGTACAGACCTCGGTCAATGGAAATTTGAAAAAGGCAAGGAATTCATGTTTGAGTCAGGGAAAGTCCGAGCAGTTGTCATAGTTTGACACATTTGTCTAAAAGCCACAGCTTTAGACAAAAACCTTTTAAGTGTTGATGAAATTTTAAGGTTTATGAAATATGTCATATTTATGCATAATGCTAAATATGTAATATATATGCATCCATAGCCCTACATTTATGGGCATGTTAAATGCTTGAAGAATTAGCAGTCTCTCAATGAAAGACCCCAGATGAGCAGTGGGCCCGACATTGAAACTACCCAAATAGACAAAAAAACACCAAACAGGCTAACTAATAAATAAAGGGCAGCTGTGCCGTCCAAGGGCAAGGTCTCTCAATTTATGCTGCCGGGCAGCAAAGCAAGCCATAAAGCAAACTCAACCGCCCAGTAGGATTAATTATTGCCAGCCTTGAAACCCTGGGAATATGAAGAAATGTGGCAGAGAAGTTGATCCCCCGGGGCCTTTTACCAATGTGAAAAACAGTATCTCTCTTGTACATGTTAACAAAGGATGTTTTCGCTTCACACTATTGCCCAAGGCAGTTCATTGGACCACAGTAGAGCGTTTGGTTTCTTATTTTGACTATAGTTATAAAAGGGATTGTCTTTTATTACAGTTATTTGTCGTTTATCAAAGAACACGCGTTATTCTGGTGGACAATAAAACTCCGCGAACCTGCACCTCAAAAAGTGGTCTTAAAAGACGTGTTATTGACTTGAGGTCTGATGATATCCTTAATGATGCGATGATGAGGCTCGCGACCTCCTTATGACATTTTAAAGATAATTATGGTTTGAACTTTAGTCTATTATGATTATGGTGACCAGCGTCTTTTGAGTTCCATTCCCTTACTTTGCGCAAAAGGAGAAGGGTTGTTTGTTGTATCGAAAGGTGTTATTGACTTGATGTCTGATGATATTCTTGATGATACGGTGGCGAGACTCGCGACCTGCTTATGACATGTTTGAGAGAATTATGGTTTGACCTTTAGTCTGTTATGATTAAGGTGACCAACATCTTTTGGGTTCCTTCCCCGAAAGGAGAAGGGCTGTTTGTTGTATCAACAGCGTTCTCGAAGTGTTTAGTCATGGCTGATCATAGTATTTGAATCTTGGGCGCAACGAGAGAACTCTCTGAGATGTGAAGGGAGCGTTGATGTGGCCGGTGCTTTAAATATCATAACTTCCGTTTGATGCCTGTCACATTTACCTGTTTTTTAAGGTACTGTCACCAATGATAAACAATGACGTTCAGCTGTATTGCTCCACAGTTTCAATCTGTAAAGAAATTTCATACTTTGAACAATGTCAGGACGAAACTGGGCACAAGCCATTACATCATCACACACCAGTTTTGCAATGACCTATTCAATGGAGTTATCGTATGGGAAGGCGCTTGAAAAGCAATGACGACAAACAGGTTTTATTGCCTGTTTTGGGGCAGTTAATAGGTTGCCTTTGACTGATGATAGGCTGTTGAAGGTGTTGTTATCCATGTTTCATGTAGTTATTGTTAATGCTAGTCTGTGGACTAAATATTGTATGATAAGCCCATTCTATCGAGAGTTCTTTTTATCTGAAGTTTCAGAATTGTTTTGCCTTCCTTTCCATCGTTTATTGATACAGTGCATCCTTATTTATCGGAACAGCATGAACTCAAATGTGCCGTGGTGTGTTCGGATAAGCCAAAAACTCGGATAATCGAGGACGGAATTTTCAGTCACTAAGATCGCTTATTTTACGTTCAAATTGAATGAAAAATATGCTGTCGTCATGCCAAATGGCCAAAATCGAGAGAAGAAAAAACAAACATGGACATGCACCGTTTAATGAACATGATAATTATTGCATGAAAAGATATCATTACTCAACATGAAAGTGATGTCCTTGCAATCAAATTCCGCCGCCCATAAACAGGCACTATCATTATGTAAACAAAGACGTTTTTTCTCAGACAAAATTGATGTCGCGCATTCTGTATTGTATAAAGGTCCCAAACATCACTATTCTAAAAATCAAATTAACCTATTATTATTCTGGCTAAATGAAAGGGAAAAAAGATATTTTCAAAATTTGATTTTTCTCAGTTTGAGGTGTTCGGATAAACGAGGTTCGGATAAACGAGGATGTACTGTAATTGATTTGTGGAGAACGCATATTATAATCTGATACAACAGTTTGAACGCGT
>JAAAKM020002327.1:0-13551 GCA_010016025.2 Alatinidae sp. Z8VKAUB7J3 | reverse complement strand
ATGGTGCACAATGCGTTTAGAATAGCACCAAAAGCTCTTTTTAGAGACACTTGCATACTTGGAATGCGTACATTCCATGGAGCACAATGCGTTGAGAATAGCACCAAAAGCTGTTTTTAGTGACACTTGCATACTTGGAATGCGTACATTCAATGGTGCACAATGCGTTTAGAATAGCACCAAAACCTCTTTTTATAGACATTTGCATACTTGGGATGCGTACAGTCCATGGTGCACAATGCGTTGGGAATAGCACCAAAAGCTGCTTTTAAAGACACTTGCAAACTTGAAATGCGTACATTCCATGGTGCACAATGCGATTAGAATAGCACCAAAAGATGTTTTTAGCGACACTTGCATACTTGGAATGGCTTCCTGGGGAGGAGGATGCTATGTTTAACCTCAAATTATTCTCAGAATATGCTTAGTCACATCAGGTGAAATATTCACTTTTAAGGCTGTTCTTTTGCCGGCTTGTTGAGTTTGTGCTATGGAAGTGGAATTTCATTTTGTCTGCAACTGTTTTTTCAATTTAACAGACAGAGTACACATTTCTGTTTTTGCTGCTTATGAACACGCTCCTCTGCCATACTATTATATGCTTGTACACTGATTTTTTGAGGCCTGGTAGTTGGGCAGATTTGATGTTATATAATCAAATAGCAAACAGTAAGGTGGTGCCAGCACAACAACTTTAAAGCAATTTACTTAACTGTAATAGGATATCACAATGCCACCCAAATCATGGCATTACTTATTACACCATGCTCAGTTAAGTCAGTCTATGGTTTTTAAATATGTTGTTTTCCATTAAATTTCTCCCTCAATGGGGCCTCTTCTACTGGCATCAGTTCAAGCTGAGATTAAATCTGAATTGAGCAAAGAGCGCACAATTTCCATACCTTGAAATATCAAAATTAAGCTCTCTTGAAGGCATTGAAAAAGGTTGATTAATAAACTAAGGAATTGTATCTTTGTACCTTTGAGCTCCAATTTGACTTACTACTCCTTGGAATTTGGCAATGATATATACCTTTTCAGTTTCAAAACAGTGTAATTTGTCAGAATACCTTAAGGTCTCAAATAAGCCCCCCCCTTCAAATAATTCCTCACCATAAAACATTCTTAGCAGAATAAGCCCCCACCCTCTGATAAGCTGCCATGGGGAGTTATTCCATTTTAGCAGAAACAATGCAATTTCTTCTCAAAGGTCAAAGATAGAAGTGGATCCTTTTAATCCAAGCAAGAGTGAGATTTGCGCAGCAGCACCTGATGATTTTCTAATTGATAAAGATAGCGAAGACAATAAAGATATTGATATAACTGGATGAGATGTGATCATAGGTTTATAGGATAACTTTTTGGCAACTTTTGATAAAACATAGTAACTATATATTTAATAACTTAAGAGATTCTTTGTTAGTTTAGTAAATACTTTTGATTTTATTTTTTGACTGACTTCCTTCTTTTGAATGTACCTGGACGTAGATGTCACCACAAAAACAACATATCTTACTGTCTTTTTTGGCTGGTAAAGTATAGGCCCTTTAGACTATGCATAATTGCTAAACATATTGCAGAAAGACACTTGGTACGTTCATATCCAGGTTTTTTAGCAGGGTGAGGGGGGCAACAAAAGTGAGGAGAAAAATTATATTTCTTATAAATTTTGGAGAGGAAAGTGTATGCCCACGTTTATTCTGGCATGAGATATTTGTAACAATAGGAGCGAAGTGATGTAGCTTTCCTGTATAAGCCAGGCATCATATTTGATCAAAGATTCTTATCCCGATAAATCCTCTGGTGGAGCACCTTGTGACTAAACTTAATTTTTTACTAATGTATCCTGATATTACTATATTTACGCCTCATAGATTATACGTCAAATAATTTTTTTAAAGAGGCAGATCATGAGCAGCTTATGCAAGAAAGTGATAGTGTACTTATTCCCAAGCCCTCATGGTAACATTGTGACAGGTATCAATACATAGAAGCATATTTCTGACGCAGGAACAACTGTTTGATTTGCATTAATTGGAGCAATGACAGAAAAAAGCTAGTCATCCCCTAGTGGAACTGGATTAAACAAACTCTGTTATTACTGCAAATCATCCTCCCCCAATTTTTATTATAGGCCACAGGGATTAGTAGACTTAAATTCAGATTCCAGGGCTCTTATCCAAATTGCTTTTTGATTATAGTACTGATTTGAATGTTATCTTAAAACATACTGACATGGTTGCATGCCCTTCGCATCAATCTTTCCTTCACTTTCACAATACATTTGACACTGAAATAGGTCAATACCTTTACTGTTTTAAAATCATACAACGTGTACACAAATAGCATGTATATATTGGTGTAGGAATTTACAGCCAACATTCTAATCGATAATGAGCAAATTGAATGTTTTTATAAAAGTTTTGATTGAGCATTAAATTTAAAATTTAAAACATGGACCTTTCTTCAAAAAGGCACTATTTGGCAAGATATTGAATTTGTGAATGAATCCAATAGAATATTTGCGCGTAGAGGAGAACTCGCGATAATTAATAACTTTGCATGTAACCGATTTGCACTTGAGGCAACAAATTCGATGACACTTTAAGTAATTGTGTATTGAGATGTTATCAGTGAATGATACAGTGATACAAAATTGCCGGTTAAAGTTCCTTCCCTGCAGGCCGTCGTGTGCTGTATTCTTGAAATACCAATACACTACGGTTGTACGCCTTAATCTGACTTCGTTCGACTTTTATCTTTCACTATTGAAGTCGAAACTATTGAAGTATCCTTACTGTCGCCAATCTCAAAATTCGAACAATTATACTTCAAACTTGTTTCCAGGACTCCTATATTACAGATTTTCTCTTTAAAATTCAGTCGGATCCACTTAGAGTTGAAAAACTAAGAAAAGGGTCAGATCCCGGTCAGCATTACTAAGTATTCTTGAGATGGCAAGTGATTAAGGTAGAAGTCTGATAACAAGACAAAGAAAATAATAGATTAAAGTAATTCTTCACTGTAATTAAGATTTTCCACTGTCTGTTGTAGAGAAGACGTAAATCTGAGTACCTGCTTTACAAAAGGTGGCTGTGATTTAGTGGGAATAGACCAACGGGGCATAAATGTGGTACTTTATATCTAACAAGTGAGCCAAACAGTGCCTAAAACACCCGAAATTACCTACAATACCTAAGTAGCCAATAACCATTCAATAATCTGTCTAGATTCAAACCCATTGAAATACACTATAAAATATTGGACAAACAACAACTACTACAAACAACAATTGAATAAACAACCTAAATATGTAAACCCTGGTATAACTTCCCTTTAATTGCCTTGTAAAACTGTTTAGGCCCCGTGAATTCACATTGATCACATTTTTTGTCTGTATGAACAGTGTCTATTGGCTTTATTAACACTTCTTAAGTTGTTTCATGGGACAGACGTGACAAAAGAGTCATAAGTTCAATCAGGACCGTTGCGATTTTCGGCCGAAAATTTCTGTAGCAAAAACTAACGGACTTTCTTAATTCTAAAATTACAAACTTACTGGATCATGTGCTACTCTTTAATTTTTTGGTTTTATGTCAGTAGTCTGATTTACAACGAAATGACAGACCGGACAGACCGGACGATCCATCAAAGTCACATTTTCAACAAGAAATGAGCCGCTTTTAGTTTTTGCCAGAAACGTGGGTCGAGTTACACGAAATTGCTGTGCAGCATCAAAACCTGTTTTAAAGCAAAACGTGAATTCCTACGCAAAAGACATGACAAGATATAAACATTCATTTTCTTAACGTTGTTATCCAATTCCCACATGATTCGGGTATCACAACTGACGTGACTTCTATTCTAGTGGTAGTTTTTCCATTGAAGCTAAACATTTCGTTAAACTAATGATGCTTTAAAACCTGAATTAGAATTGTTTCTCTATTTGAAACCAAGGTGGCAATTAGGCCCCTCGCCTGAGTTTTTTTGGTCCCTCAGCTCATTCACTATTGATAAATGACTGCGTAAATAAGTTTGTAAGAGTAGCGCTTTTCCTCACTTTATTTAGTTAGCGATCTCTCAATCAAAGACCCCTGATGAGCAGTGGATCCGACATTGAAACTACCCTAAATAGGCAGAAAAAACACCAAACAGGCGAACTAATAAATAAAGGGCAGCTGGGACGTCCAAGGGGAACGCCTTCAATTTAGGCTACCGGGGAGAGAAGCAAGCCATGAAGCAGGGTTAACCGCCCAGTAGGACCGCCTCGCTCGGACTATGGAAAGGACCTGGCATCAATGTATCATCAATCAGAACAGATACAACACATGATCCTAGCCAAATAACCGAAAAGCGAGCTTATTAAGTTAGTTGTTTAGAATAAAGTACTTTTTCTTGTGGGATTGCTTTCATTTCATTACCGAGCTTTCTGGATTGTTGTATTTGTGCACACAAGCTACAAAAGTCGAGTGTCAAACAACAAAAGAATTGGATTATTAAGTAGAATACAGGAGACTGAATTAAGCTTAAGTAACGCGGTATTGTAGAGCTTTACCCGGCAGGTTTGATGCCAGATAGACCTGTTATTTTGACGATACCTGTGCTATTCGGTACCTGTTAAGTACCAAAATTTCCCCGCTTGTGAACATGTTACCAAATCGTATCCGATTAATAAAGGTTTCCTTATCATTATCAGCTCTGATAGTTGTGGCTAGCTGATTTAGATGCAAAATGGCTTTCATGAAAGATGTTATGTACGTAGATGTTTAACATATTAAATAAAATTTAGTCACCGTGTCGGATCTAAAATTTCTCCAGATCACCCTACCCCACCTGCAGCCTCGTTGATTACTAACTCCTCTTTCCCTGTCCAAGTGGTCATACAGTCTGCTCCCCTAAGTAAGGGATCCAGTTCGCTAGCACGTTAGGCTATGTCTTTCACAGGAATATTAGTGCATCAACTTTGTTTCTCTATTAATCACAAAAATTCTTTTGTAAGGCCTAATATTACGGCGGTATATAATATTTCAGACAATGTTCTGGCAATATTAATTCCACCCTATCCTAAGAACGAGGACTGTGGTAGAACTAAGGACAATGACGTACGTTAAAAGGCCAAACTGCAATAAACAGTCTCGTGTTTTTAAGCGGGTCAGCTGGTATGGTTTTGGTACTTTTTCAGTCAATGTTAAGGCCCGCGCCCTATTTTTCAACGGGATGTAATGGAACCCCCTTCTAATTGCGTGGACCGTTCATAAAAATCTGCACTTAACGCAAAATTATGATGGCGATGCGGGATTATTATCTTCTTTCTTCCTTTGTGACGACTTTGCCACAGCATTGCAGATATGTAGAAACTTGCTACAGGCCTTTTGCGAAAATGAAATTATGGATGTTGCGGGGCGACCTTCGTCTGTAGTAAGTGGAAAGACGTCGTTAAGGGAACTATCGTCAATTATTGGTGATTCCTAATAGTATATTTACAAACTGAAGATGCTTAACTCAGTCAGTTGAAAGGCATATGAATGTTGGTAATAGAAACAAGGTCAGTAAAGAGTGGGATTTTTGTCAAGGATGGCGAAAACAAATTTACTTTCAGCAAGTATTAGCTCATTGTGATTAATTTTAAGAGGACTTAACGGTGCAAATCTCCGTTGGACTACAAAACCGTGGTTGAACAGTATCAATCAATTTTCCATCGACTCATTTTTTTACTATCACATCAATGCTAACTTTCTTTGGGGTGCATAATTTTCACAGTAATGCATATTTAAATTTTGATTCCATTGTTATTTGACTTCAAAACCAAGCAGGTTGCTCTTACGAACAGGTGTTTCTACACAACATGAGACCGATCATATTTAATTGACAAAGGCTGTGATTAGGCAACCTAAACATGAAAAATCAGCCCTGTGGAGGCAGATATTTATGAAGACAGTGAGTAACTTTAGTAGAGAGGAAATATATTTGTTTACTTCTTATCTGCAAAGGTATTTGAAAGGAACAGCGCGGTTTTTTAGGTAATATTCTGAATACAGGTAAGACAATACTTGATTTGCCCCATGTGAACTGTGAGGTAGTTCTCTTGTATATAGTGTCATTTAAGCTTGTTCTTGATTTTCATTGTTCGTTACTACTTACTTGTATATTGCGGACATAGTTAATATATTGTTCAGCAACAGTGCGGCTCTGTAAATGCAATTTGATAACTATTTCAGGGTAGCACATTCCCTTCTAGTTGATATTAGACCTACTCTAGGGTGATAAACTATTTGACTTTTGATTAATGTAAAACACATTTTTGGTGACGATGCCAGGCTTTTCGATTCGAATAATTGTTTTGACGCTAGTCGATTTGGGGTCTTGTATTGGTGTTTGTATAATTCTCAGGTCGCGTTATAAACATGTTAGGACAACTGTTAGTGGACCTGCTGGGGTAGAGCTTTGCTTCCCACTCAAATGCAATGAGTAATGATCTTTAACCATGTGCGGAATTTCAGAGTACGTATTAAGCAGATTGTGCGTTTTGATTACTTACATAGCCGAGTCTTTATTTTTTAGTAAACTAAGTGATGCAGTAGATGCTTCTGGTCTAGGTCATACTTTTGACACTTTTTAAGTGTTAACTTAAGAATTAAGTATGAGCCTTCTTTGAACTACTAGAAACTTACTGTCAACTTGAGTGAACTAGGTTACTTTACGATAACCGAAATGCTGCCCATCGCACTTTGTACTGAAGTAGCTTACATTGTGAGGGCATGTTAATTAAAACGTAGCGTAACTGTCACAAAATGCACTACGGTATACGTAAACAAGGCTGTAGGAAATAGGTGACGTTGTACTACACTTTCAAAGGTAAAAACTATTCAGAAACAAATTATTGCATGGTAATCAACGCAACAAAGAAGCAGGCGACGCAAAGCAAACGTTACTTTTAGCTGTATCGGGCATCAAAGGGAAGAAATTGCAACTGTAAAATGTACCGATTGCAGATGGTGGCCGTGTTTCTGATTTGGAGTAAGGTTGGGATCTTCTCAGTTAAAATGGAAGGTGTAGCCGATGAGATTTGGCATTCACGAATATTTATAGTTTGGTGATCACTTTATTTCGAAGTGAATGTTGTAGCTTTTAAGGAAGATAGTCGTCAAGAAGGCACTAGGCTTTTAATTGGACAATCTCATGCAAATAAACAGTACGGTCGTGCTAAAAGGGCTAAACGGCATTAACATAGATACGAAAGTGGATTTTAATTGTAGACGGTAATTACAAATATGCATCCGCCATACGGAGACCGCGATAAAGCCTCTCAGATAGCTTTAGGTTTGTTTGTTGAAATTTTGACAAAATCGGTTTGCGGAACTGCTCTTGGTCCTGTTATCATAACGATTGGAAAAATAACTGAAATTTAATCTATGGTTACTAGTCATCAGCTGTTCGTCGTGACACAGGAATGTATTCAAGGTTGATTTTTATTGCGAGGGGCGTGCCGGCTGGTGGTTTTACTGTCAATTTAGGCAAGTTGCAATATCGGAGCCAGTGTGCATCAGAGGTCATTAATTGAGGGACTGCTCTTCCATATCGGACCCACTACTCGTCATCGGTCTTTGAGTGAGAGACTTTAGTTTCTCATCGAAGGGGCTTTGAGATCATGGGATGGCTGTCTTATTAACAAAGAATTGTAGGGTATGTTGTTAGAAAGCATTTTTTGATCATTGGGGTATCCAGAGGCATAAGGAGTAGGTTTAACTTTGTCAGACAATAACAAAAAGCGCAGATCTCTTAGCACATGTGTAGAAAAGTTGTAGAACAATGGTTGCAAATTTGTATTGCTCTTAGGAGCATGTAGGCTGTCTGATGTCTTCTATACTTCTTTCTGTTGATATGTCAAACAATTAGCTTTCGTAGCTCCTCCTGTTTCAAACAGTGGATTATTTCAGACAGTGTAGATAACGGTAAAAGCAGTTATCTTTAACAGGTATCCCGTAACATACCATTCGTTTACATAGGTTGATTTGATACGCTGTGTAGATAAGAAAAGTAAGAGAATTATGACCTTATTGGTTATGTATTGGTATTGCTTTTAGTGTCATTTGTATGTTTTGGGTCTACACGGTTTGGCTTTCCCATCTTCTGACAAGACGAGGGTAGAGGTACATCTCACTTTTAAGAAATGTAACTGAATTTTTATTCGGAAACTACTTGCTGCTATTGCAGTACCTAGCTGTTTGCTGTCTCAAGCACCACCTTAAAAGGCAAGCGAAAGTTGGAAGTGTTTAACGCTACCTTGGCAAAGAGAGTTAAATTAAAAGGTCTTAATCTGTGTACAAATTGTTTCAAGATATTTATTAAAGTGTTAGTAGCGTAAACGTGGAAAGGTTATGTAGGAATAAAAGAGCAAAATTATTAGCGATCACAAGCCTTGTGTACAATGTTTCCCCCCACTTTCAACCAGTACTGTCGAGACTAGTGTACATTGACAGTGGGGAGTGTTAGCACACAAAGTATCGTAGTTGCCAATGAGCAGCGAGGCAGATGCTATATGTGATATACTGTAAGCTATTAGTTGAGCAATAGCATAATCAGTTTGACGCGGTTACCAATACAAAAGTCGACTTTAATCCCAATCTGCATTAGACTGAGTCACTGAATAGAACGCTAGGTAGGTGTAATCAAGAATTGCAGGTTGATGTTGGTGGCGGTTATTTATGTGTGGTCTCTATTATCAATGTTGATGTAATGATTTACCTCTCGTTAACAGGTGAAATGGATGATGTACTGGATCGTTTTCGCATTCTTTACCGCAGCTGAAACCATAGCAGATGTCTTTATCTCATGGTATGGTATCTCATGATGTTTAGTAGCTATACTTGTCAACATTGACCGCTCTGTAACTTTCGTGTTTTCTTATCGTAAGACAACAGTGATCAGGGCCAAGTTGAATGGCTTGGCAATGCGCCTAGAATACTTTCTTTTTTTGATGCTGCCCCCTCCTTCTTGAAATGCATGGCAAAGGTGTGCTACTTTTTATAGATACCAACGGATCGAACTTCAACTACAAGTGCACATAGCCACAAACAAACATCAAGAGAATAAACACGAATGTTGATATCGTGTTGTCAAGTGCATTCATTTTTGGGTCCTTATCTGTATCACCAGATAAACATGACCTTGGCAACGTCCCAGGCAAATCTTGATCATTTAGAGTCTTGTCATGGATGACATCGTTCTCGTCCAGACTAGTCGAAGGGTGCAGGAAACGTCAACGTATCGATCGCCACGTAACGACATCCGGCTCAATTCATGTCAAATGATAATTGCTGTTGTATACATCGTCATCTCTCTTGATTTTCAGAGCCATTGTAACTAACTTTTTCAATCTTGTCTCTAGATTAAGTCATTTTCCTTCTCTTCAAGTTGCGTAAGAGTGTCTTTTGAATTTGTATGACTGCTAATATACGATTGCCTCTTCGTCTCATTTCGTGTCAATGTGTCATAAGAAAGTGAGCTTCACCTGTGATTAATATTTAACGAACGCTATCATTTTACAATAGTTGATAGCTTCATGAGTAGAACGGTTACTCTGCTAATTAGTCTTTTCTTACTGTTTTATTACTAATTCGAAAGTGGTTTTGTAAGTATAAAATAATACTGACTTCCTTTGTCAGAACAACAGGGAGTAGGTTTATTGCACTACTTGAGATTTAAAAGCCAGTGAAATGTAATGGTGGACGCATCGATCAAAGTATGATCATGCCTTTGGAAGCTTGCCACGTGCTGTCGTAATGCCAAGAGGAATTTTTGAAACAATTGGCTAAGGATGTTTATTGGTTATTATTCACTTGTTTCATGTTTCTTTTTCGTGTTTATGTATTTGTGTGAAGTGTTTATTATTTTTAACAGTTTGTTTAACTTGAGTTGTGTTGTCTTTGTGGGGCGACAGTTTGACCTCTGTTTAAACTGCCCCTGTCATACATCATTTCAGTTGTTTTCGCAGCAGATAATTTTTAGTATATGTAGGCAGTTGTATAATTACCTTCGAAATTGTATTTGTAAGACGTTCCTTTAAAAATTGTTTTTGCGCTCGAAAACTTACGGAAGAAGAACAGTCTTCCTTTGTTGCAAAATGAAACAATTTAAATCCTTACGTTCGAATTTGAAAATAAGCCATTAAGGATACCCTATTAGTACTTTTCTAAGAATAAATCTAATGTCTCATCATCTTGTCAAAGGCTATAACATTCATGACCATGTCTTGTAGACAGCTTAGGTTCGTCGCCACATTTTCAAACACCATAATGTTGATAACTGCTACAGAGACAAAAGTCATTAGGGATTCTGAGCATTTTGCAAAGTTGGGAGGGGGTTTTAATTTGCCCAAACCGTTTTCATGGTGTCAGAAATATATTTTTAAAGAAATTCAAAGCCCTTCCAATTTGCTTATTTCAGGTAAGTGGGAGACTGTTGACTTACACAATTCTTTTATAAAAGTAATTGCTTTATAACAAACTAAAATCAAAGTCTGAGAATTTTACCAACGCCAGAATCGAGCTTAATACCCACTAAGCCATTTGAAAATGTTGGTTGTGTACTGTACGTATAGTATATTTTTGTGAGCAGAGTGCGTGCATTCGTCAGCTGATTTCCTTAGAGCGACACCGTGTGAAGTCGATTCTTCAAACAGCGAAATAGATAGGTATTCTACGACTTCTTATCGTGACAACGAGTCTTTTATGGGGAAAGCCAACACGCGTGAACAAGTAGTAAGCAACCAGTTAAGCAACGTTAGCGTTTCCAATATGAAAATTGGAGGCCTGACGCATAACCTTCTTTTAAAAGACAATTCGTGTATTTTTAAGCATACGTGAGGCAAAACAACCCATGACAGTTTTAGAGTCAATTTGAATCTATACTTCAATATTCAAGTCAATTAGTATAGCTTGTGGGAAAAGGTACGAAGCACAACTTCCTTTAGATAGGAATAAACATTTCATTACTTAAGATAATTAGGGCAAGTTTTTGTAATATGCGCATTTTCATTCCTTTAAATTGTTGTCACGCATTCTATACGTTCTGTAGTCCCGAAAGGGTGTATTGAAAAGGTCGAACAATTTAAAGGTTCAATTACAAGGAGAGTGCTTTCGCTAACTACACAGGCCAATTGCAACGCCTGATATATTCACTGTAATCCTCAGAAAATGTTTCAAAACTGATATTTCAAATGATGACAACGATGATTGTGACATTATAACTTTAAGTGGGCAGTGGCGGTGCAGTGGACCACGTCATTGCACACAAAGCATCTGGTACCTACCTTATACAATCTACCATCTGATGCAGTATATATCAGAAAAGTGGTTGTTATAGAGTGAAATGAATTAAAAGATGTTGCATAATTTAACAGTCAAATTTTATCAATCGCAATGAAGGCACAGATATGCAACCGTAAATACCTCATTCATCGTGCTACCAGAGGAGGTCTCCTATTTTAATGGCCAGTTCCGAAATGTTACACAGTTTAAATACTGAAAATTTACTTGTATTACTTTCTTTTTTTGGGGGGGGGGGCGGACAAAAAATGGGCATATATCCCTTGTCTCAAATTTTTGCCAGTTTCTCCTCAAGGTTTTCAGTTAATAAAACTTAAGGCAAGTCTCAGTCAGATATTAAGGCCATTGAATGCCGTGTCGAATTAAGCCAGTTTAACCTGTTTCCAAAGCAGAATCCTTTACAGTGCAGAACCTTGTCAACAGCACAGTTTCCCTTGTGGCGTGTGCTATCCAGTAACATATGTATAATAGGTTCGAGTGAAATGTTTTTGAAATATGCCTTAATTAGAAGACGCTTTAAGCAAAATTTGATCCGCTGAGGACTATATGAAGGTCGCACGTTTTGTATCAGTTCCCAGACGTCATTTCCCGTATTCTCTGCTCTTAGCGTGCTGTTTGTTGGCCGTAGTCGAATATCGGCGCACGTTCTTGAGAAGTTCTCTCTATATATTTATAATGTCTCACAATGCAGTATATTAACAGCTATAGAAGCAGACTTCTGATAATTTTGGTGTCGATGCCTGTTGTTTATAATTCAAAAAATGTATGGGAAATGTCGTCAAAGACAGGTCACCTACGGCCATACTGTCATAAGATGGAATTCAAATAGTAATTAGCTGGGTATTATTGTATTACGATCTCTTCACGGTTTGGAGCTACCGTAGTCTGATTATAATTGCCTTTTATTCATTGCAGGTTGCCACTTTACTATGAAGTGAAAATCTTGTTCATTGTTTGGATGCTTCTGCCAGCCACTAAGGTAAATACAGCCACTTGTGTCTGTATTTGTTCAAGTTTAGTCAATTTGATGATGAGATCAAATGCCCAAGGCCCGATTTAGGGACTGTTATTTAGGTGTTTACTGTTATTTACCTTCATCGCATCAAGAGGCATGGGTACTAAATACCATATGAAAACACATCAAATCATGCGCGGATGTTGTGAATGAAAACTAGTGGAAAACACTGAAATTGGAACTTTTGTCAAAATCAGCAAAGGCGCAAGTAAATGACAGTTTTGTTAAGAATTGCCGACATTTTAATGTTTCGGCAAGTTTTTATTCGTTTCTCTTTCGAACACGATCATTAACGGTGTTATTACATGGTTTTACTCGGCTTTTACATGCTTTGATTCATGAACGTTCTAAGGAGAACCGTAAACTGAAATTTGAATTTAATAAAAGTTTGTGGAAAAAAGGCGAGCGGCTTTTGACTGTACATGATGCTAATTTTTGAGTGTGTTTTATTACTGGATGAGCTCCTGTCTTGTTATTGAAGGTTTAGAGTACCAAAATTGTCGCTTATAAGAGGGAGCTCGTTCAATGTCGACTGCAGAGCATTTTATACGGAGCGATTTCAATGAAAGCAGGGTGATAGAGAATGCATTTCTTGCATGTAAAACGACGGCAACACTGGTATTTGATAAACACCGGTTTATTTATTTTTGTTTTCATATTCTGATCTGTTGTTGTGCTGGCTATCTGATAAGCTTTGATCTGTTTTGCTCGACGTAACCAGCATATCTTATCTTCCACCACTCCTGCCTTTCGGTTACCCGTTTTACCACACCGATGGGGCACCCCCTCGTTGTGATTTTTTTCCGTTTATTGCAAACCTTTAATCGGAGGGCTAACTTTTAACACACCCTTGCCATGTCACCCGTAAGAGATCTTAAGGGCCATTTAACGAGAGTACATGAAACTTACCACAACTGCTAAAGGTGATTTACATTTGAAGCCGCATTTAATGGAAACGATACGTTATTGGTGCTGCGGAAGACAGCGGGAAAAAGTCTAATCTTGTGCAGGCTGTATTTTTTTGGTTCAGTTATATATCCCTTTAGTATTACTCTACCTATCCAAGTACAAGAGATGTTTTGCAAGCAGTGTCAAAGAAGGTTATGGCATCGACACTCTGAATACCGCTTAAATGCATATGGAGCATATAGGTGTGTGCGAACTATCTGTATTTCACCAAGTAATCTTCATCTTTAATCACTCATACGT
>JAAAKM020002325.1:0-13552 GCA_010016025.2 Alatinidae sp. Z8VKAUB7J3 | reverse complement strand
GTCCCTAGTTTGGGATGGTTTCCTCCAAAGAAAATCGAAGTACTTTCTAGGATAAACGCCGATTTCTCCCTCATCACAGTTGAAAACAACACTGAAGCAACAAGCGCGGGGTCAAGTGTGCACACTAAGGGTCACGTGACCGGTCCAAAAGCTGAACAAAAACATCAGAGGCTCACAGCTTGAGTTATTCAACCCTTTTATTGAAAAACTCTGGTTGTAGTTTGCATACGGAGAGACTAAGTAACATAATATTCATACCCAGATATGGACAGCACACCCATGATAAATGCCCACCATCCGCCACTGTTTGAGCGCAAGTCACTAACGTAGCAGTCTTAGGGAGTATCTCAGGTAAGTTTATTTTCTTTTTGCGTCAACCTCGTTGGTAAAATGCCAAACTCAACAGCCAACTATTAGCATCATTGATGTACTCTTTATTTTGTAATCGAAACAGTTAACTCGTTAGAGTATTTCAGTCGTTAGACCTGTAGTTAGAAATTTATGGAGGATTTTACGAAGTAATGCTTCACCGTATACTGTAAGAAGAAGAATGAAATAACGGCTACTACCAGTTTAGCAAGGATTCTGAACCTGGAGCGCCTTGACCTAGAAAGACAAGAGATTTTATATCTCCAATTCTAAATGAAAGTTTAACAGTAACTGGCTCTTTAATATTACCGGTTGAAACAAGTCAAAGTTCAAGGGAGGTTTACTGTTTTCCCAGTATATATTCTGTTAGAAAACATTACCTAAGAGAGCTGGCATCGAAATCGAGGCTTGTGTGAGTAACGTAAGGAATTTTTACCCAGGACGTACCTAGGCAGGAAAAACTTTTCAAATAAGTTCTTGAAAACCATCAAGTAAATCCCAAAGTTAAATGTTCGTACACAGTAAATGTACTAGATAAATCACTGCAAAGGATGCTGAGTAAATTTGTTTTAAACCTTGCCAGCGGCCGTGAAAGAGTTATGGTTGGTTGGCTTTGTTACCTTCGTTGCAGTTGTAATAGCGTATCTTTCTTTACATTTATTTAGTTTCCATTATATACGGATATGCAAAAGAAAACAAATGATACATTGACAATTTCAAGGATATGGATGCTTTATCTAACTCTGGAGGATCGGAGTAATATTATTTATGGCATGAATAACTTTATTTTGGAGTAGCAAGTTGGTTCTGGATCGTGTACATTGTTTATAGATCTCTGATGAATGGATCGATAACATATCAATAACATTTTTTTCCAAACGGAATGGTATATATGTGTGATCTTGTAGTACAGCATGTATAGTGGATCTAGCAATGTAAATTGGTTTTGATTTATGAAGCAATAAATATTAAAGAATATTCGCTAGGTAGATGTGTGCATTTTATCCTAATTTTGCGTGCTTTTTGCAAGAGCAAATAGGTCTTGAAAAAATGTGGGGGGTATATTTACGCAAGTTTATACTGTATGTATAATTAATTTTGTACACACACGCGCACATACACACACACACACACACACATATATATACATATATACACATAGATCTTTATATTCTCCCAAATGTTTACAGTAGGGCCTCAGAGGGCAACCCACCACGTTACTTTATTCATGTCCCGGATTTTCACTCCCTGTCCTCACAGCCGCCAGCCGCCACTGGTTAGCACATATTTCAAAACGCTGGAACATAGATGGGAAAAGTTGGCGGGTGTTACAGCAGATTGATGTCTAAGTCTTGGGCTTTATAAAAGGAATACTGGATAAGTGGGCCCTGCACAGAGCTCTTTCCTTTCGTTTGACTTCAGAAAAAGTTATGTAAAGCGAATATAACAAATTAATTAATGTTCTGTTACAACTAAATCAATTAATTGCAGGAGGACGAGAGCTTTGGGTTACAGACAGTTTGATGCAAGAATGTGAGAGAAAACATCCTGTCAAAGACTACCAACGATGTTAGAAGGCTCAGCCTGAACAAACTGCTAGAATAATTTACTGGAGAAGACAAAAGATTTAAGCTTTCTGTGTAGAGAAAGAAAACGACATTCACCGCTTTTACGTGCTTTCTAGGTCGCAGGCCTTGGTCATAATGTTGTGATCGTATTAGTAAATAAACTAGATGTCTTTTGAGCTAATTAAATTTTGAAGCAGATCGGTAGAGACACGAAACACAATTCACAGAGAAAGAGTAAGTTGACGTACTTATAGATTTGTTTACTTCTGCAATTAAAGCGGTTCGGTTATCTCCACCCTAAACATTTTTGCCAGGTAATGTTTCCTTTGGCATAGAGAACAAAGAAAACACTAGAACAAGAAAGAAGAGAGAAAGAGGGCGTTCCTCCCTGTTTCTCGATTGCCAAAAGATGCTAATTTTTCTGAAGACGGAAAAGAATAAATAGATTTCGTTTGGTGGTGCCACTTCTTGCTAGTGGACCCTTAACTGTAAGGTTTAGCAGTCTCTCAATCAAAGACCCCTTATGAGCAGTGGGACCGACATTGAAACTACACTAAATAAACAGAAAAAACACCAAACAGGCTAACTAATAGATAATGGGCAGCTCAGTTTAGTCTACCGGGAAGAGAAGCAAGCCATGAAGCAGGCTCAACAGCGCAGTAGGACCGCCTCTCACGGACCATGGACAGCACCTGCCATCATCCTAGCCAGATGATCAAGAAGCGATCTGTAAGGTTTAGCACTTTGCTTTTGCATTATATCTCGCAACAGTTTGTAGCTAGCGTAAGGGTATGGTGATGAATATCAGTGACGTACACGATGTGCTAAAAATAAGGTTAATGGATAAATAGGGCCAAAGGTTACGTTCAGGAAGAGAGACCAAAATATTTGGTTGAACTGATATGTGAAACTGTTTTATAGGTATGGGATCTGCCAGATTCCATCAGTTCCACTCTCGCCGCAACATCTGCTTGGCGCTAAATTGGGTTCTAGTAACGCAGTTACTTTCATTATTGACTACTGGAACCTTACAGAGACCTGAAGCTTTGGCTGTGACGTTTGAAGTATTGACAGTAATAGTCGCTAAAAACATAGAGGAGGACGGACAACCTTAAGGCCCCGTTTCTACATTGGACCAGCAAGAAACATTTCATCGGCCCTTAGACCTTCAGGTGTTTGTAGACCTAAAGAAAAAAAAACACGTAAAAACTCGGAAAGGATCAAATGTGAGCAAGGATAAATAACTTGAATGAAATGCAATGCTTCTCTTGGCCGTGCCCATAACCTATTACTGATCGTTTTATATTAACTTGCCGTCTTGAATTTTGGAACTTTTTTCTCAAAATTGAAATAGCGCAGCTGAAACCAAAGCTGTATATTGAAATTTGCCTTCGCATCTGTTCAACCCCTTTACAGTCAGGCCTGTCCCACAAGACATCCTAAATTTGGCCGCAACGCAAAAAGGACAACATAAATTGTCCGTCACAGAAGTAAAACAGTGTACCCATCAAAGTAGATCTAATGAGGGCTTTTATTTGCAATTCTCGCACCAGTAACTACGAGCAGATTTTATCTTAATGTTTTAGTTCGTCAATGTGTAAATTAGAGCATTTGGAAACATGAGGTTTTGTGGGTTGGTTTATTTTGGTCATTGGTATATACGAAACACACTTGGCAGAATTGGCCTCCACGTTTTCTATTAACAATGTGCTCTCATTAGTCGTGCGGTCAAACTGTTTTCAAGAAGGTTCTTAATGGAGAACTAAATTGTTAAAACAGCGTAATTTTAATATGTTTAACATTTTAAATGATTCATAATTGCCAATCACTAACAAAGTAGGCAATGATAAGTTATCACGAATGCAAAACTAAAAGCTTCTATCATAGAAAGTTAGACTCTGCTCTAAGTGTGGACTGTTACCAGGTTGTCAGGCAAGTTTACGAAAAAAGCAGAGTTGGTAAATCACACTTAATTGAGGACTAAAGTGATGACGTCACAAAGACTTTTGTTGGGGAATCGCAATTATAACTATATCACAGTGTTAACCCTGCCACCAAATGACCGCATGCAAACTTTCGCGTTCAAATCTCATATCAGCTGCGAGAAACGGCTGTTTAATTCGGAAAAGGCCTTAAGGAAACACTGTTAATTTTGCTCAGTTCATAAAATTATGACCTGGGTTCATTTAACAAGATTTTGATAGACATGATTTAAAGTTTGAAAGGACATATCTCGTCGATTACTCAAGGTATGGTTCTCAAATTTGGACAGGGTGTCAATCTCAACAAGAAGAAAACAACGAGTCGACAAAATTAGCATATTTCTGATATTCATAAAATCGTGACGTCACACTTCAGTACTCTACAGAGCAAGTATTTCTTCACGGCTTTTAAAAACTGACTTGATTTACTAAACTTAGCTGCATAACCCCTGTGAGATTCTTCCATATTTCTGCTTCACAAAACACTTTTACCACTCTCGGTCTTGGTCTAGTCTCTCCAGAGTTAAAATTGGCATGTTTTTTAGAATTATTTTTATAAAATCAAAAACTTTTGAATGTGATACTGGCTATTCTTTTAGCAGTGAAAGGATTTGTTGGAGGTTTAACAATGTCAGGCAAAAGCTACGAGGGGTTGGGATCAGTGTGGCACGCTGGATTTTCTCAACAGGGTTATAGGAGTTCCACAAGGTCCCGGATCAGCTAACACTCCCCTCTTTGGATAGGAGTTAGTATGGATATGTTTGGTACACACATTCATGCAGTAAGGTTAAACGAACAAGGGTTGCTTATCCATCTGCTCACAATTTTTCCGGGGGTCAAAGTACGAAGGGGGGCCGTGGCACCATAGCCTTCCCTATCTATATGCAAGTGGCTGAGATGGGGGCACGTCGAGCATGGTGTTGGTGCAACGCTGAAAGTAAAATTCCGTAATGGTCGAGAACAACTAACCACTGCAACAAAATTACACACTGGACATATACAAACAGTGAAATGTCACTACAAAGAGACTAGATATTGGATTTTTTGTTTAGTTTTTTGTATTTATCTAACACCGGACCAAATCTTGAAGAAGCGAGAAATCCAGGGGAATGGGTAGTAAGAAACTTTCACAAGGACACAGTTCCGTGGTTTCGACTGGGATCCAATCCATGACCACTGCATTATGAGACCAACGTCCTTAACAGTCTGCTATGGCAACTCAAGAGGGATTGTTAACCTTATTTAGAGGTATAAGAAAGAGCATGCACACCCCCTCCCCTCCCAGGCGTCAAAAGGCCCGAGTTAAATGATTCTGAGTCGATTTAATCCGTAACAGGTGTTCCATACTCCAATTGACAAACTAACGTAATTGTTTTTGAAACGATTACTCGGAAATATTCGACCGTATTAGGAAGAAAGAGCAATTGATATTATGAACTGTTGGCTCGGCTCGTCTAATACAGGGTTTTCCAACCAAAAGTGCGAGATAGCATTCCATAATCAGCGAAACAGCTGTTATATCTGGGGTATAAATGTAAGCAGGAACGCTTTTCAAAGTATGCCAGAGTTTATGCTGCAACACGTTTATGGAGTCAAAACTAAATCGGCTATGAAACTCTTATTAAAGGCAATTTGCAGAGAAGGATGGCGACGATGATGATGGTGGTTGTAGTGATGATGATGATGATGATGATGACGATGATGGTAATGTTGATGATGATGATGATGATTAGTAGCACTAATAAAAATACCGGTTCTGAGCATTGCGGTAGAATCTACCATAAGAAAGCGAAGACGAACATAAACACCAAGACGATAAAGACGAACAAATACAAAGACAAGACAAAAAACAACAAAAGACGAAGAAAAACAACATGAAGGCAAAGAAAAAAATGAAAAGAAGACAAAGAAGAAGTGGCGTATCGGAGGAATAAAATACAACGACAAAGAAACAAAGAGAAGGAAGAAGAAAATGACAATGACAGATCATGAAGGCTTTGACAAGACCGCCAAAGCCACTTATTATTTCTGACACATAAGCAGAATACAAATAAGAACAAGTACGCCTTAGAAAGAAAGGACAAGTAATGTTAATTTTATCTGCAATTTTATATTCCAATAATTAATTAGCTCCATAGATACAAAAACCGACGACATGGAGGCGTATTTTACAACATGAGACGACATCAAAAGTTTTCTTAAATCCACAAAATGGTGATATGAAGTATTGTACTTATTACTATTCGTCCCTTTCAAGGGTTAGGTATTCAAAAGATAAAAACAGACCTTGCCGTAGGCAGACATGGTCCGCTGAAATGGTACGGACTTACAACATCCTTTCCACGCCTCACCAAGTGCTTGATTTATCGTTATCACGATCTCGTGTAATTGCCTAAAAATAGCTATCATTACTTCCTTCATAAACTATTCCTAGTAGCATAAAGCAAAATTTGCATCTGAAGTAGGAATTAGGGACTTAGAAGGCGTCACTACGATTAAAATATAAACAGAGGTATACAATAAACTCCGTGTACATTGAACTGCCCCTTACTGTAGAAAAGTTTCTTCCATACGTAACACACATTATCTATTCCTGCAGTTCATCCCTCTTTCATCCGAGATGTGAGTGTGTAAATACGACAGACTCTAAACCAACAGTGACCGCTGATGGGAAGTAGGTATGATATTGAAACTAAAAACGGACTAACAAGTATGTCACGGGTAGCTTTGGACTTGCATCACCAAGTAAAACCACCTTTCACAAGCTGTCGGGAGCGTACAGGAGGCAAAAAGCCCCACGTATCACACCCTGATCTAAGCCCAATGCCAATAATTTCTATCTCCTCAAGGACATTGTTTTCGTATCGCTCTAAGCTTCTCCGTAGATGATGCAAGATAGCATCGAAAGCTTAGAAAATATATACCGTGATGTCTCTCAGAGTACGTGCCATTTCCTGGTGTTTTCTATTCCTTATTCGAATTTCATTTTCACTCGGAGTATCAACCGCAATCAGAAATGAAAGCAAGTAACGTGATGGCGTCACAAAAACCCTTTTCGAAGAAACCCCAAGAGAAGCAACACCGAAACGATGATCCTGCCATTAAATGCCCGTGTACAAAAAATCGCCTTCAAATCTCATATCAACTACGGAAAACTGCTGCTTAAATTTGCAAAAGGCCTCAAGGAAACACTGTTAATTTTGCGAATCGGGATTGAAATGACAAGGTTTTGCGAGGGATGCTTCAAACTTTGAAAGAGCGTAGTTCCTTAAGAAATCGTTCTCAAATTTTTACTCGTTATCTGTATAACAAGAAGAAAACAACTTTTAAATATTCATTAAATTGAGACGTCACACCTCAGTACTCTGTTTGTTACCAACTGAATTGTCATTACCGTCTTTGAATTGTGTTTGCTGTGCACTTGCCGCAGCCAGCTCATTTTCACTCCAAAAAGTTAGCGTGACTATAATGTAAAAACCAGTCATAATGGAAGCTGCAAAATCTTAAGCACTCGTACGATTCACATCCGAAAGATGCTATTTCACTTACATATGATATATACGTGCTCCATCTCAGCAACCAAAGTTTTGAGTGTCTCTTGTCTTCCATGCGGTGGCGGGCAATTATTCTTATTCAAAAATAAAAATCATATGTCAATGAAAAAATGCCAAACGACAAATCAATTACAGTAGTGTTATTTAATTGCTTATCATGGAGATGTTGCCCCTAATTCTTTACTGATTTGTGTGTAATACCCATAGTGCGGAAGGTCAAAATGAACGCATATGTCAGGAAGGTCAAAGGTCACTATGAACGCCCTTGTGGAGAAGGCCAAAGGTAAAAAAAGGTCAAATTTACCCCCGCAACTATTTGAGAAGGATCCGCCACTGATCAGAAAGTGTACTTTGTAAGGGACCAGAGAAACATTAAAATACAGGTCCGGTGTCCTTTATATACTCCCTGAGTTGTGGGTCCGCTCCAAGTCGCCGATGATCAGACGGTTCTACTTGGTCCCAAGCTCACCTAAAGCGCATATAAGCGGCTGTTATATTTTTGATAAGTTCTGACGACACCTACTCCCTATTACCTTTTTGTAGGAAGGACATCAATAATTATTTGGAAAACTATGCCTCTCCCAGTGCAGCGTATTAAAGTAAGCACAAATCTATATTTTCATGGGAACAGTTACATTCTTGAACAAATTTTAACCTTACTCATTCTGTAAGCATAAAATGTTTAATTTCTACCGCAACAATCAAACAAAAATCTTCGTAAAATCAACACTTGCCACGAAAGATCAAGTAGTAACCAAAAAATTACTCAAAAACAAGATTACTTAGAGATGCACTTACATATTTTTATCGAACGTAAAATGCGGGGAAACTTTCATATCAACGTTTTAACATTTCCATCAAAGCAGTCTTTGTACTCTACGAGTAGTGCTGCGCCCTCCCCCCAAGTCCACGATTCATTTGACACACATCCCTAACTGAAAATATTTAAGGCTCTAATTTATAAATATTGGCCCATAACCTTTTCGTTCGTTTTTAGATCCCTCCTTTACAATTAAGTAATGGAAAGTACTTCACAGCAGTACGAAAATGCGCAATGGACCTTAGTAACTGTCCCCATCCGGGCTCTAACGACTTTAACGGACAAGATGGCGATTTACCGAATAACGCCTCAAATTTCTGAGTCCGAAACTTTCCACAACGTGAGGGTTTACGGGTACCTGTTTATCAACTAATAATTAAAACGGTTTATGAAATCGGTCCCGCTGGAACCTTTTCTGGCGTGAACATTTTACCACTTGTACGGTATACCTAATTATGAGAGATCAAAATTTACAACTTTTCAAAAATACATCAACTCAAGTACTATTATTTCTAATAAAATTATAGACTTCGCTAACAATCATCTCTGTGTTGGCAAACTATCCATTTGAAGTGGTCACCCTAACCAATTTGTATCATCATCGTCGTCATCAAATAGAGGGGGTGGGCTTCGACTGAATGCCGATGGTGTTTCCTACATAAAAGAGAAGAATTAAACAAGAAATGATCAGCAGTCTCTCAATTAAAGACCCCTGATTAAGAGTGGGCCAGACATTGAAACTACCCTAATTAAACAGAAAAAACACCAAACAGGCTAAGTAATAAATAAGGGGAAGCTGGGGCATCCAAGGGCAACGCCCGTCAGTTTACGCTGACCGAAAGAGAAGCAAGTCATGAAGCAGGCTCAACCGCCAAGTAGGACTGCCTCTCATGGACCATGGAAAGAACCTGCCATCAATGTGTCATCAATGAGAACAGATATATACAGCACATGATCCTAGGCAAATGCCCAAGAAATGATCAGCACCACTCGTTCTAATCTCTCGATCCAAGACCCCTGTAAACGGCAAAACCACCAAGCAGGCTAACCAATAACTAAGGGTAGCTGGGATGTCAATTTAGGCTACTGGGCAGAGAAGCAAGCCAAGAGGGAGGCTTACTCTCCCAGCAAGACCGCCTCACGAATCATGGAATAAATCTGTTACCCATGATAATACATCCATCGATTCCTTACCAGAAGACCGCGAGGCGAGAATTCGATGGCAGTCGCTCAATCAAAGAACACTGATGAGCAATGGGTCCGACATTGAAACTACCCTAAATAAACAGAAAAACCGCCAAACAGGCTAACTAATAAATAAAGGGCAGCTCGTGCGTCCAAGGGCAACGCCCCTCCATCTATGCTACCGGGCAGAGAAGCAAGCCATGAGCGGCCACTCCTATCATATTGTTCGACTCCAAATAGTTAACTACAAACAAGCAATGCTAAACATATTTGAGCAACATTGGTTAAGCTCTTAACAGAAACTGTGGAACCCACACTTACACAAGAAGAAGCCATGTAGACACAGGCTTTATTGCACCTTGCTACATCCATTATCAGCTTTGGCTTCAATCAGGAGTCCATTTCTCAGACTACATGGAGATTTAAACTTGTTTCTAGAGAGCCCCAAAAGCTCCCTCGTAAGCACGACTCCCCATAGATAAGAAATACAGCTCTTTTTCAAAGTCGTGGTCCTATACAGAACAACTTAGCTCAACAGCTGTATTGGAAACCAAGGAGGATTTAACAAGCTAAAGACAAAATCAAGTTATCAAGTAATTAGGAGGTTTATCTCGCATCTGTTCGGTATGAATCACTCTATCTGTTTAAAACAGAATTGCGGGCAAGATAATTAAATGAATTTTAAAGTTGACTAAATATGATGGCGATAGTGGTCAAACATGACGTATGAATATTAACACCACCTAAGTAATTCAAATTCTTCTCAACTGCTGAGTTATTTGTGGACATATAAAAAGTTGTCACCATTGTGGTTTTTGCTAAAACATTCAGAGCAAACCCACCAAGGTGGGACATGAACACCAGCACAATATTTTCACAACACTGAAACACAACATTCTCGAATCACAATTATCTCACAGATCAAGTTGCTTTTGCTCAAACGGCTGGGCACTTCTTTCTCGACAATATTGTTCCAGCCCTTGCTTCAAAACAGCTGCGTGGACGTTTCCTCTGACAAATGGCGAATTTAACAAAACTATGGAAACGCGTTATGCATAGCTTATGACAAGGACCAAGGGTGGCGAAAAGGGCTTGGGAATAAAGGAAGGAACAGAGCAGGGAACGACGGGCAGAACAACACATGGGAGAGGGAACCTGCGGTAGGGGGAGGGGCATAGTTTGCACTCCCCAGGCAGATGGGGGATCAAGCATTTTCGGAATTTTTCGTCTAGGTTGGCCTCTATGTTTCAATAGGAGAACTCTAAATTAGTGTTTCTATTTACATTATTGGTGGGAAGCGGCGATATGAACTTTTGGAAATTTAAGCCAAAAAAATTCTTCCAGTTAGGGGTTGACCTTTAGAGTTCTAGGTGGGGCTTGCCTTTGTAGGTGGGGGTTGATTTTTCTAGCTTGGGGTCTAGACCCCCTTGCAAACTATGGTGGGGGTAGGAAAGGTGACAGGAGAGCAAGAGAGCAACGAAATAAAAAAAGGGCGGAAGACTGGAGTGAAGGAAGGAAGAAGTGGATAAAAAACGAAGAAAAAGTAGAACAAACGAAGAACAAACGGAGAACAAACGGAGAAGAAACAAAGAAGAAACGAAGAGGAAAAGGGAAAAAGAAACAAAACAAACACGGAAAATGAGAGATTATTTACTGTATGAATCACCTGAGTAGCATTGGCTTTGCTGAGATTGGCCCACAGATGACAATACCAGTAGCCACTACTGGGATTTATAAGACTTGCCAAGAGGATGAAAAAATAATGAAATGTTTTGCCAAAGAATATGACATCATATGAATGGCAGTGGGGCTCGCACATGGAATCGTTGAATCCTACTAAGCCTGACGCCTCAACTTAGAAATGACGATAAGACAAGAGTGATATATAGAGAGATAAAGAAATTAACGGTATGGAAATGGAAACAAAGGAACAGTCAATTCAACCCACCATCACAACGGTCTTAATTTCGTAAACAGTATGAAACCCAAATAACAGACCAAATTAAAGACACCATATGGTCAATTACGATGAAACGCGTGTTGCGTTCTATTAATGGTTCAAGGCGAAGTGTAGAGAGGACTGGATGCTAATGTTGATGGGCTGTGTCAGCAGATCATCTATTCTGCGATGCTATCTTGACGACACTCTGCTTTTTGAAGCCGCAGTGCACCTTACATTTAGGTGACTTCCTCTGGTCGTACCGCCGTGAATAATGGAAGTAACATTTCGGCATCGCCAGTCCAGGGACACGTACGGAAAGAGTGTCAAAATAATGGTGGAGGTGATAATGTACAATTTAAGTCACCATAATATAGCAGGATTTTCCTAAAGGAAAGTTTTGTTGCTTCCCCCTTAACCACGTGTTCGCCTATATTTGATACAGTTTCCCCGATCTAAAGGTCATCGCCCACTAACGTGGTTTCTCGGTGCAGAATTTGCTGCCAACTATTGTGTTATATATACAACAACCACGTTCATGCAGCTACAAGAATGTCAACCTTAAAAGCATACAATCTCACAAGAAGTAGCCAATTTCTCACTGATCAATCTTTCCTCCCTTCTCCAAACAGTCTTAAGCAGACTGAACGCAGTTGCTAGTTTTCTACTGTTTGAGCCAGAGTTCTGTAACATATACAGCTCTCACACGACATTCCCCAACTACCAGTCTTACGTTATAGCTATCAAGTGCTTTGAGCTTCGGTTTACATGGATCTATACTTCGTGCCTCAAATTTGTTCGCGTCTAAAAGCACGTGGAGTAATCTATGTGAATGTGAAAAGATGCACGCACTCATCCCTTCTAAAAACTTCCGTATCTTTCCGGAGTTCGTATGATAATATTTTAAGACTCTGTGACCTCGCGAAGATTTCCTTTTCTTTGAGCTTGATAAGAATAAATGCGGCGCCACGTAAAAGAGGTTTGGTGCGTTTCATTAAGTGATTGTAGTCATAAAGTTATTATGTCCGTTTCCCTGCAGACAGGGCTGTAGCAAATCAGCTATCAACTGTGCGATGATTTGTAGCGCGTGTGCAACAAAATGCCATTTACTGTCGTCGTTTTTCATGAGTGCCCGCCTTATGCTCAATTTATTTACCTCTAATTTAATCCTTACATCCAGAGCCTTAACAAGCGAAGACCAGACAGAAACTCATTACCAGCAATATAGCAGTGGTCAGCGGTGGGCTGTGAAGCTGAGGAAACTGTTATAGTAGTTTGTAAACTTTCCAAATAAATTTGGTACTACGTATCCGTTCTACACTGGTGTGAAATTCCCAAGTTCCAACTTGACTCGATGGAAGATGTGTTCTCTCGTACACATGAACGAAAGGTACGAGTATTGTCTACATAATGTTTGATTTTAGTTGACTTGAGAAATGGACTATCAAGATCGCTATTTGTATTTACGGCTCGGTCATATGGCTATGCGGAAAATGTGAACTGACGTGTGAACGACGATGCTTCGACGGAAATCGCTACCTCCCTTAACTTAAGCGCTCGCTGGACTTATCTTACTGACCTGTGGATAAGACGAAGACATATTGTACTAAACATTCATAATATTCTTCTTGACTCTTGTACGATTTCGATGACCGTTACTTCACTTAGCAATATCGAGGCGTACTTATCTTGATTCTAACGTAATATCCTATGTTGAGACTACTATTATTGGTTCGAATTTATCTCCACAACTAACTGTACAATATAATTGCGTGTACATTTATTACAACGTGTCTTGTGTAATCTCTGTTTGATAATGTTTTGTTTATTTCGCTTGTGTAATCGTTAAATAAGTTGTTATTTTCCTTTCGAAACGTTGAGCTGTAGTCAGTATTACCTAAGTACGTGAAATATTTTTCTAAGTCTTGCATAAGGGGCCTAAAAATAATATTAATCAATATAGTTGATACTTGAAACTATTAGTAAGGTTTTATAGGGTTCTACCCCCCTCACCCCCCACGCCCGGAATCTCCACTTTATCGCAGTGTGGGGGTTTGTGTGCTTCCTGTACTGCCAGTACAGGAGGCCAGACTAAGAGAGATCCCACCCCGGTGACCGAACCAGCTCTGCTGCTC
>JAAAKM020002323.1:0-13554 GCA_010016025.2 Alatinidae sp. Z8VKAUB7J3 | reverse complement strand
TTTTCTGCCCGGTAGCCTAAATTGAGGGGCGTTGCCCTTGGACGCCCCAGCTGCCCTTTATTTCTTAGTTAGCCTGTATGGTGTTTTTTCTGTTTATTTAGGGTAGTTTCAATGTCGGAACCACAGCTTATCAGGGGTCTTTGATTGAGAGACTGCCTTTCCTGTAAATTGATACCAGAAGTTATACAATTTAAAAAGCAAAAATGTTCTTCATTCAGTTACAAACTTCCTTTTTAAGGATTTAAATTGCGTACAATAAAATCGGCTAATTTTACCAATTTGATTGATTCGAATCGTGACTATCATAGCCCTTTTCTCTCATAGGGAGCACTCATCATTAGATCCTAGTCTCATTACAAATATCACTAGATGCGTAGAATTTTTACAATGCATTCCTCGGGATCTCTTTTCACCTTATCTTTGTAATTTCCCTTGTCTACTCATTATCAATTGTTGTCTGTGTTGACTCCTGGCCGTTCGACCCTTATATCTCTGAAATTTCAATTATACTATGTTCCTTTGCATAACGGGAGGAACCAGCTGTATGTTATAGGAAGAAATGCGCTGATTGTGTTCATTTAGTATTTTCTGAAAATATGTCAATAGCATTGATAAAAAAATCCTCAGGGGATCTGATATTCACCAACGCCATTAAAATCTATACAAAGGTTGTCAAGCGTCAAACGGTTGTTTGTGCACAGCATAAATCAACAAAAACAGTAAAAAAGTAACGTCCTGCATTGTATGAAAGAGGACTCGTGTCGATACTTTCTTCACTTGAAGTAGATAGACGTAATGTCTTCTTTAATGATGTCATTTTTTCTGAAAAAAATTGCAATTCCAGCACCCTGATTTGTTTACTGCGTTGCATCACCATCTTCCCACGTAAATAGGTAATAAATGTTTATACTGACCACCTGGTTAAAGCAGTGGTAATATGTGGTGGACTCCTAGAACTGAAATCAAGGCTATCCTTGGATAACAGGTCTTGCTCTGATTGTATATCTTGAGACTAAAATAGTTCAGATCATTATAAGTGAAGAAAGCTAGAACTGTTCCAATGTTATTGGTGCTTGTGGCTTTAACTTAAAATAATAGATTTGATTTGAATTAAATGGTCTCAGACCAACACAAGATGGCCAGTAGATAAATTATTGATTTGTGAGGTAATCCAAAGTTTAAGATGACGTTGACGAGACCAGATGTATTAACAAAACAACATTGCTATCCTTAACTAACTTCAAGGTAGCAAATTTTTTCATTCCATAAGTGTCCCGTTACTAGTCACCAGTACTTTGCTTATACGTTCACAACCACAATAATGTTGTTTTGCCCCTATTCTTTTACTTGTTTTTCACAACCCTTCTATTTCAAAACTAATGACCATACGCCCATCTAGGGCACCTTAGCGCCTCTTCCACCCCCCTCCAGCTAATTTTTCGGAATCAAAACTTTTTTCACACACTTGTGGCATTTCTCTTCGAAACTGCAGTGACCTTGTAAATCTAGAAAGTGCCGTGATCAAGTTGAATCAAGCATGTCCCGCGCAGGATTAAAGCCTGCCTTGGTGCAATGAGAAAACACAATAGCGTCATGTTTTTTGGAAACATGTCAGTTTTTAGGAAAGCTTATTTTTAATCTTTTCCAGTCCCCTCAGCACTTGCTAGAATTTGTAAAATGGTTCATACAAAGCTTATTACTACTCTGCCGGATATTAGGTACCGATGAGTAAACTGCCTCTCGCTTCTTTTACAAGATCTTATTTAATCTACCTATGTTTGGAAAAGTCGAAATTTATCTTTCCTTGGAGATTGTGCATTTTAAATACATTTCACCTAAAGGGTTTGATGTTTTTGCTACAAAAATATGGACGGACACTGACATCAATAAGCAATTGAAATCATATGATCTGAGCAAGTAATTCGCATTGGCACTAAATAGCTAACTGGAATCATCCCCGATCTTTAGAGAAGCGAGGCCTGTCAGCGTGCACTTAATTTGCGAAATTTTGCCCGTCTAATTATAGACATCGTACACGAAAGACGAAGTAGCGTAAGGATCTACCAATTCTACAGGGTTTTCGAGAGCAACCAAAGACCAATTTTTATGCTCTCGTCACTGTTGACTCTCAATTGCGGAATAATCGAGCTTGAACAGATGTTAATCACAGTGAAGAATTTAAAAAAAGACATGTTCATTCCAGTCCACTCACTCCATCGGAGATCCTTTTCTTAGAAAATCTATTCTGGAACTAATGTATAAACTTTAGAAAACGTTTGTTTATCGATCGTTTAAAATTTTTTGATGAGTCAAACAATTTGTTGTATGTTCTCATTAAAAGTTCACTTGAGCTCCAATTTATTCACATCCTTAAGATCCTTTTTAAAGCTACTTTTAAAAAAGCACGTCAAATTTAACAAATTTAGAAAAAAATAATCATCCGCCCCGGTTATTTCGATCAAAAAGTAAACCCAATCCTACTACTTTTCAACATGAAATTTTCATTTGCCTTGATTATCCAAACCACTTCTATGATTAGGATGCATTAGCCCTAAAGTCAGCTTTTCAGAAAACTTCCTCCCATGTAAAAATAAACCCTAAACGTACTTTCCATAATGGTTTTATCTGCCCTTACAACTAAAATTATGTACTTGCAACTAAAATCAATACTGTTGTGTCTTATATTATGTATTACACTACGATTCCAGTGATTGCAACTGCATCATTATTAATTTCTCTTTCTTAGGTTGATCTAATGGACATTAAGACGACATTCCGAAGAACGTATGGGCGCTCTCTGTACAACATGGTAGACAAAGAATGTACTGCAAAATTTAAGCCAATCCTTCTGGAAATCATAGGAAAGGGGAAAGCAACTTGAAGACATTCAATCTAAGTGAGCCGTCTTACAACCGAGGAGTTTTGCGAGAAAGAGTCACAGGGCGTGGCTGTGAACTTTCGTAGGCAACACCAGAATATCTTCAGGTCCTCTTGAAAGTCCTGGAATATTTAGAATCGGCTTTGGATCTAGCCTAAATTCCATAGTTTGTGGTGTCGTATTGTTTAACGAGAAAACACCTAGTTTACCGTAAAGGTAAGGTAGCTGGAAAGTCAACTTTTGAAACTGTGCTTAAGCGTCAACTGACGTCTTGACGATCTTTACCTTATTTGGGTGGTCTGATTCAATGATGCGCGACGCTGTTCTATATCCAACGTCAACCACCCACTTCTTTCCCCTAATTCAAAACCACTTGCAAAGAGGACATACGGTAGAAGTCCAGTCAACTGTGGCCAATAAAAAATTTGCTCTTCGTTGAGTTATGTTTTGCTAAAGCAATACTAACGCCGTGTTATACCGCAACAATATTTAGATTAGGAACTTCTAAACGGTTTTTAACGTATGCTGATGGTCTTAAAATGACCCTCAAAATCACAAAAGCAATACTTTGCATTAGAACCAAGTCGGTGTGTTGGTGAAAGGCCGTACTAACCTCTACAGCATCTGAGGTGGATCCACTCATTATTGATCAATAGAAATAGCCAATTTTGAGACTGCTTCCCCGCCGGTAAAAAGTACAACAGATTTCGATGTGCAAGGACATGGGATTGTTTAGCCTATCCATTTCTTTTGCGTGAAGGTTATAAATATAATTTCCCGATCCCTGAAAATCCCAAAAATAAGAGATCATTTACATGTTACGTAAGCATGGGAGATGCACACCCGTGCTAATAGAAAGGGGTGGTATAAACAAATGAATATTATTTTCAGAGCACGTTAATAAAACAATGCCAGCCTGAAACGTGCGTACATCACCACTGGTGATAAAAGCTCTGTGCAGATATACACCCGGAGCAATGACTGTACAAATCACAAACACTAGTAACGTAGAAATTGTGCATCTTTAAGCAGTGTGCAGAACAACAAATTACTGGACATTAACTTTTCTTAGACTGTATCGTGAGCATATGTGAAGTTTTGTCGTCACTGTTTCTCTACATCGCTAGTTGCCAACTTTTAAACGTCTAAGCAATCTTTAAGCGCGGCCCTTGATAAGAATTGGGGCTATTTAAATTGCATTGCCTCTTGGTTTCCGAGACACAACATTTACGTTTCAAGATATTCGTATGAAACTATACGGCTTTAGTATGGTATTGAAGAAAACAAACTTGAAGTCAGAAAAGTGTAGCGCTACAAGAAAGAGTTTTAAATTAGCAAACAAAATGAGAACATGAAGTCAGACATGTATCCCTCGTCAGTTATCTTATCACCAGCATGCTGATACCGATTCCTTTAATGTCCACCGGAGTTGCTAGGCAGGTTGATAACGGCCAGTTTTAGGACCACTGCTCTACACGTTTTATATAATAAGCCTACTTAATAGCTACAGTCTGAATGGCAATCTCTCAATCAAAGACCCCTGATGAGCAGTGGACCCGATTTTAAAACTACACCAAATATAGAGAAAATCGACCAAACAGGCTAATTAATAAATAAAGGGTAGCTTGGGCGTCCAAGGGAAACGCCTCTCAATCTAGAGAAAGAAGGCTCAACCCTCCAGTAGGATCGTGGATCATGGAAAGAATCAGTCATCAACGAGAACGGATATAAAATCCACTCCTTGCCGAAAAGGCCGAGAAGCTTGCTTTTTATCTAGACGATTCCTAAATAAATGGTACACCTATATTTTCTGATGTGGGGAGGGTGGCCACTTGCCAAGTACAATTTGATGATAATAATTGTAACAAAATTTATTCTCAGTATCAAACAGTAAAATAGGTGATGGATGATTGCACATTATTGCTTGAAGCAGGGTGTCAAAAGTCGTTCTAGTGCGATACACGTTGGGTTTTTGTACAAGAAACCAGTTTATAAGGCTCAGATTTGGGAAAATTCAAGAAACTCTTAAGAAACCTAAGCAGGCTGAACTAATTTAAAAGTTATGAAACTTTCGTAAAAAAGTATGGGTGAAAATAATATCTTCCAGCAACAATCCATATATATTACCACGTGTTACTTATCATAACTTAAAATGGTATTTTGTGAGTGCATGTAATAGTCCTAAGAAACTTTGAAGGCTGAAACTGGATAAATTAAGAAACATTTGAGGCTGGAAAGATTTTTAGGGAACTCGAGGCTCAAGCCGTGGCTTAGGTTTCTTATAAAAAACGTGTAGTTTATTACAGGACTATTCAATTGGTGGCTACCGGCCCTTATGCGCCCCAGAAAGCTACACCCGAGTCATCTAGGTCGTGTTTCAGTCAAAAGAGCAGAGGAGAACACATTTCACGAGACTGACTTGGTAATCCTCCATGTTATTACTCATTTGTAAAAGTTAAGTGCCACGGTGCGGTTTTTTCTAGTTCATACGTGTCCTTTCATGTTCACTTGACCTCAACAGAGCTTCAAATAGAATAGCCCTAGCGTAATTGTCGAACGCTTCCTAACACATTATATTCAAGAATTTGAAAGTTTTTTTACTATGGAAATATTTCTTCAGAGGAAGAGAATTAGAAGTACGTGCACATGTGCATCCTGAAGGCGCACATGTCTCAGACGAATTTTGTAAATAAAAAAAATGTGAAAGTAGTTGCGGGTTTAAACATGTAGCGATTGGTCAGACTGATCGCCAACACGTTGTACGACACAAAGGTTAAAAACACAAAATATTGTAAATCGCCTGTAATGAATAAACTCAGTCATTGTTATTCATTTGCATTCCTCACACTCTAGTCTGAGCCGAGTGCTGCGTATATCTTCGTTGTGAACTGCACTCTATTTGCGCGTATGTGGCTTCGTCATTCGACGCCTTGACGAGTAGGAGGAAGGAAAGGTATGACGGGTTGACTAATAAGATGAAGGGATCATTAGGCCGTTCATAGTCATAAAACAATATGAATAGGTACAATATCTTGCCCGCACAGCAGCTATGGTCGGTGAACATGATTCCCTGTTAGCATTGACAGACTGGGCGATTGGGCGACTTTCAAACCAAAGTGGAGTCTAGAAGTTTGTTGCAAAAACAGTTCATGCAACATCAGCTTCTTACTCCACGCTCCAGAAATGGGCTAACACCTATACTTAGATGTTTTTACCTCCATTTGCTTTCTTATTAAGTTATCACTTGTGAAATACGTTTAGGGCGACTCTTGGTGACTTTTTGGCGCGACTTGGGCGTCCAGACGCATAAAAAGCCTGGTCAACACTGTTCCGTATCACCGTCCCGCGTTTTCAAAAATTTAGTACAATGCGATTGTCATAAACTAACAAACACGCTGAATTGACGGGGAATCTCATTTTGTCTGGAGAATATGCTGCCCATGCAGTTTCTTCTGAGGCTACAAATACTTTGTGAATGTCTTCAACTTTTACCTTCAAGAAAATATTCTGGAGTTCTTAGTCAATTTACTGAGCACGTGATACAGGAGAACAATCTCTCAGTGCAGCCCCTAAGTAGCGGGGGCCATTCCAAAGGGTCCATAATAGCACCAACCGAATCACTCTTCGCAGCAATTTCCACGTGTGTAATTATTTCATTACCTGTCTAAGCAAAGATAAACGACAGTTGGATTATGGGGTTAGTGAGCTTCCAACTTTTTAGCAAAATATTATCAGTGTAAAGGCAGAAAGAAGTCGTTTAAAAGCAAATTCACTACACAGGGAGTGTTAATAAATATAGGCTGAGAAATAGTGAAAAATGGAATATTGTAGAGTATAGTGTAGAATTAGTTTGGATATAGTTTGAAATAACCTAGGATATACTTGAAACGTTTTGGATATACTTTCGAACAGGATAAGATAATCTGTAGAACAAGCTATGATGTAGTTAAGAAGCTATTTTCATGCACCTAAATCCGAAAGAACTCTTTGTAGGTTAAAGGTGTTTAGTGTGAACGTTGCAATAAATAACATTTGAGCTGACTCCAACAAACTCAACAGTACGATGCACGCAAAGATCCTCTTGAAGGGCCAACTTAATACTAGACGACCTTAGCTATGCTGGCCACCTTTCACATATAAGTATCCAAACTTCATTGGGATTACTGAATGTTACTTGAATAATCAAGTAAAAGCAGGGAAACATTTGTATAAATTGCTAAGGATATTTGCGCTGATTACTTCCGCGTAGAAATATGATCAGGAAATTTTGTCAAGCAGCTAATTACACGTAGGATATAAAAGGATCAGTATTTGGTAAATCTCTAAAAGTTTCATTCTCCTGGAAGACGATTGGGTTATCAGGATACAACTCCGAGCAACGTGCCTTGTGTCTTCAGGATGTCGTGAACTGAAAACTTCCTACGTTACACATTGAAAACAAAAACACTTCCATTGAAATAGGAAGAAGCAAAAAACAATAGCTTTATGGGTATGCTCATTTGATGAAACCCCTTGGGGTACCAATAAATAGCTCCTTACATGTACCACATTGTACAACTTTTTATTAGAAAATTAAAATTACGTATTTACAGGTCATAAAATGCCATTAGTTTCGTTTCCATAGTGATCTGAACTACGTACATATGTCAATTACATTTTTATTATGACGTCGATTTCCATTACTTCCCGTGAACAATAGACGTACAACTATACAGAAATCAGCAAATTATTTTCGTCCGTCTGGAATATAATTAATTTGAGTTAATAACAAAAGACTAATTAGTCTGGACAAAGGTGGGTAGTGATAACGATGCGAGAACACGTGTACTACGATGGCACAAGGATAATAATATTATTGAGGGTATATCTGAGTTGCACGTACGTACGACGGTTCATGAAATAGGGCAGCGATGGTACTTCTGCCGTTAACTTAGAATTAGAAAGGGGTACCAGAATGTCTTAGTGGCGCAAGAAATGTCGGTTAAAATGGCTTTTGCACGATGAAAGTACCAGACTAATTGTGCAAGTAGCCCCTGTAATTCATGCTGTTAATTGTCAAAATAAATTGGGTATTGGGTAATTATCACCGAAAGACATCTCACAAACAGAAACATATAAAATACGCGCCATTTGAAGAAATAAGACGGTGTAATGTAAATAAGGTAAGCAGCCCTAAAATGATAAAATAATAAAAATAATAATAAATAAATAATAATAAAAATAATAAATAAAAATAATAATAAAAAATAATAAAAAAATAAAATAAGCCCTAAAATACCTTAATACAAAATATAAGAGAAGGATAGATTGAAGAAAGAGAAAAAGCGATTGATTGTATGCAGGCTTTAGTCATTAACCAACAATTGGGAGACTGAGCTTTGTAATTTAAAAACCAAAAAATAAAGATAGCTTAAGAACAAGTAAAACCCACTACCGTGTACACTGGTAGGGTATAACGGACATTAAGGATTGAGGATAAAATCTTCTCTTGCAAGTGTCAGTTACCAACCGAAAAGCGGGAAAGGAGCACAGCAAGAGTAAAAACTTAAAGTAATAAAAAAATAAAACATGACAACACAAAGACAAAACAAATCATAGATAGACCATTGAGGAAGGATGAGCTAAGAAGACAGAACTGTAAGAAAAAGTAAGAGAAAGAGTACCTTAAATATGAAAACAAATGGATGGTAAAAAAAATACTAAAAATGGACCGCAATGTATGTACAAGGGTTGATTATGGCCATCAAAGAAACAAGAAAAGCATATCAGGAGCGCTAATGCCAAATCGAGTTGATGCATTAGCTAAATTGACCGTACATTACTTACGCCGTAAAGAAACATTCTTTTTCTTTGGGGGTGAGGGTTGAATGTGGTAAGGTGCTAGAGAAATGTAGTACTATGTTTCGCAATGGTTATCATACACTCTGAAATAAGGGAGTCAGCCAATCCGAAAATTAGGTACACTGACACCCGTCACAAAATTATAAACACTGAAACCTATCGTGGCAGAATAATGAGTTGACTTGCGCTAACAAAACAAAGTTAAGTTTTGGCAAATCCATAAACCAAAAGGCAGGACCAGTAATATAATGTGGTTATGTTGCAAACAAAATTTGTGGAACAAAACATATTCCAGACGGACGAAAATTTTCTGCCAAAAAACTTCCTTATCACCTATCGTTATTAAGGAAGAGTACAAGTCTTTGTTTTACACGAGAACCTTGACTGCCAGCGTCATCCAGTAGGCTTTCCCCATGGCATAAGTACAACTGGTTGGCCAGTTTTGTGGTAGCAGTCGTTAAATCGTTCCGTCCAGCTCCGGCACTGCCCGCATTAGACGAATTTAAAAGATTCCAAAACATGGGGAGAATTGTCTTCCCAATCAAATGTGGTTTCTTTGAAAATATATTTGGAACGATTTCTGAAAATAAGAAGTGTGGGACATTAATTTATAGTAAACAAGATACAATAAGGTATTAGTCACAATTCACTACAGACAAAGGGCTGCAAAAGTCTACAAACAAATACGTTAATATACGAAATTGCAAATAAGAGAGCAAAGGACGACTTGAGTAAATTACTGTGAAATAATAGTAACATGTCCTTCAATAGATTCGAAGACATTTGTCGAGAACAGATCCCATGTCAAATCGACTGTCTGCTTGCGCGCGTGACTAGCCAAAATATGAGCTAACAAAATGACCGACTGGCTGGTTGATTTATCTACTGACTGATTAAGAGAGTGGTAAATTAACTCACTTATTCACTCACTCATTCATTCATTCATTCACTCATTCATTCATTCATTCATTCATTCACTCGTTTATTCTTTCATTCATACAGAACAGGAGATTTTCACCTGTGTTTTACGCGTGTTTATCCATCACGATGATAGTGATAGTATAACAGTTACCTTATCTTCACAATTTTTACAAGCACACAGCGCATAAGCCTAATCTTTGCATAAAATAATCCGTTGCAACTGCAGCTGCAAGGGTTGCCAGACGTACACTATATTTTCTTTGTTTTCGTTTCTTGAGTCATTCCTCCTCTCTGCCTCATAACTAGCAGGTTATGGTTAATTTGGCACCACTTACAATTTGCCTGTTTTGGGGTTATCACGTATCAATAAGTAAGTAAAGAAAACAGATATTCGAACAGCTGATACGTATCTTTCACATTCGATTTGAAGTTTGGAGTGCTTTCGGGTCAGCAAGCAAGGTGATGGCATCGATCAAAATATTGAAAAATTTGTAAGAACTTGCATTGCATTAACTACGAAAGTGATGTGTAGTGGCTGTAGCGTACCTGCTAGTCTGGACGTCATCTCAGGTTTCACGCGACTATTTCCAAACTGAATCGCAGTAGTAAGTGGCTGAATTAATGCAATACAATCTAAATTTGGGGAAAATAATAACAATGTTATTTTTAGAACAGACATGCATCTAATGTTTTACAGGTGACTACACTAATGAGCAGAAGAGCCTGTTTAACTGAAATAGACACATCGCTAACATGTCCAATCTTCTCCTCTAGTGAGCAGTTATTCCTATGATATTCCAGAACCGTTCGTTGTATCGAATAGCATAGAAGACTTGTAGGCTACGTTAAAAGCAGAAACGACGAAGATTTCTTTATCAGTACAGACAGTAAAGGACTGAATCTGACTACCCGTTATTGTTTTTGCAAATGAACTGAAAGACCCATGTGGCTTCAAATCTATAACACCAGACACTTGAATGTTTCACAAACCTGAAGTGGAAGACCCCGGATGGATTCTGCCCATTTAAGTTAACATAAGGCGTACACTACCGTAAATATCGACCGTGTAAAAATGTCTTGATTGCATGGAATCAATGAAAATAGCAGGGATAAACGGCGTTCTGTTTTCATGACTATTTCCCAATTTTCCAGACTAAATGCTTTAATAATTTCAGAACTTTTCCTGGGGTCTCCGAAAAAGTATAGGTAAATCCCAGGACTTTCCACGGCACTTCTGAAAGGTTCATTAACACTGGCTGAGACACAAAAAAATATCAATAATATCAGACAAACCCATTTTTACTACGATTAAACAAGTTTATGTACTATTGGAAATTCAAGACAAACAAAATGATCAGATGCCAATACAAAGAAGAGGTATTACTTTCTGATTACCACCTTCTTCTAGTACTGCCTTGGTTAAGTGGCATTCTTTGCGGGCGCTAAGGCGTGTCGAGCGTCACATTCTGACTTACGGGTGTAGAATATTATGCAAGGGTAAAAACAATTTAAAAAATAAACTAAGAACGATGACAAAAATAATGCAATCTGCTTACCAACGTATTCGACTAAAGTGTCAAGCGCGTTTGCAGCACTTGTGTAAACAAGTTCATTCTTCGAGGCAATACAGCCTTGAAGGTTGTGCACCACCATAGTTAGAACAGGAATTAGTCCATCTCTCAGAATTGGAGTAATCCTAGACAAAGTTTGTAGGGCGTAGACCAGAACCTACGAAGAATCGAAAACTATGTAAGAAATGATGAAACCTATTGAAGTACCGGATGTGTTACATTGAAACTCTTTAGCCGCCCTGACGCGCTACATGACCAATGCTTATCGCAACTGACTTGATAGTGTTTTGTCTCTTCTTCACAATAATAGCAGCTAACTCTCGATCTTACTGGATCCTAATAAAAATAGTCACATTACCAAGTAAATAAAAATTTAATATAGTGACCAATCAATCTTAATAAATCAAAACAAAAAGTGATAACTGCATCTTGAAGAGCAGTGTTAGGGTAGAAGTAAAGGGTCTTTATTTTGAACAGCCGATAGCACCTTCTCTTGAACTTATTCTTGACAAGCGATTTCTTTCTATCACAGATACCACTTAAGTATAAATAGGAGAGCCAACAAACACGGCTTTAGAACCATGATGTGTTTTATGAACCCACTTTTAAGCAAAGGCGTTGGAGATGGCTAAATGAGAGGCATTGATAAGATTCGACTTCCATGATTAAGGAATCCTCTGCAAACTAGCAAAAATATATATGAGTAGATACTTCACTTACTTTGCTGTTCGAATCTGCCAAGCGAGGTCCGTATCTGTCGAAGACCTATGGGTGACAGGAAAACATCCCGAAATAAATTTTATGTTACCGAAAAGCAACAGCAGTACACATAACGAATATAATTAACGTTTATACCCTGAGGATTTAGGTGGGCCGTAACAGAAGGAAGAAAATCTCTTTTGACATGGAACTACCTGGTTAATGTACGGCGAAGCCAAAATTATTTAGTTCTTTTTCGGAAAGCTACGAAAACGCAGGAATGGTATAAAAGTTGTAATATACTTAATGATAGTGTTATAATAATTAATATAAAGAAATGATAATAAAATTAATTAATATAAAATGTGAATTCAAAACAAAAATTCTCATTAACTGTTTGACTAAGCTATGGATGTTCCAAACACTATCTTCAAAATATGATGCGGAGAAAGCAACTGACCGCAACAAATACGCGAGATAAACGCATACTACAGCAAATGTAGTATGTGATTTGGAACATAAAGGCAAGTAAGAAGATCATAAACGGATGCTAAAACATGGAAGGGTGTACAGAACAGCAATTTGAGACTGGGTCTGCGCGTAACTTTCGAAATAAGTATGCTTGCTTCCGGTAAAGATGGAAAGGTCAGGAAGCCGACAAAGCAAATCAATAATTGATCATACAAAACTGTATTAGTGTCAACTGAGCCGTCGCTACACAAATAGCTAAGTGTTGTCGGGTTATTTATAAAAATTCCTCCTTTATCCACCGCATATAGAGCTTAAATATTTGTAATAAAATTCTCTTTTCGCTCTGTTCATCGATTGTTGAAAAATATTGACAAATTACTATTCTATATGCTTCTCCTTTGTCAGCTTCACAAATTTAAGTAAAGAAGCACACTGAAAACTTGTGTTGTTGTCTTTGTACGATTTTGTTTGTTCTTGCTTGGCTACATGACGACCAAGATCTTGCATCAACATGACAGACTAGACGATAATCGCAATTGAAATATACCCACTTGAAATTACTAAACATTACAACACGTTATAACTGCGGGTTCCAAAAAGTTATGGTCTCTCAAGATGAGAATTGACAAACTCTGGAATGGTCTCAAACAGCGTACATCCCTCTTTGACACACTTAGTTCAAACAAACTAAAATCATTAGCTACTACAAACACTGCTCACCTTCACTATAGAATTCGCGACACCGTCTGGGTTTGCTTCCACAACTTCATAGAGGGTGTCAATTCCCTCCATTCTTTCCTTCCAATCACTTGAAGTGAGCTTCGAAAATAAATCCATGTCTAAAGGTCTCGACGGCTACAATGATTAAATTAAGTAAGATAGTCAAGCACACGTTACAATTTACAATCAATTCAGATTACATTAAGTGATAAATTCTTGAGGTTTTCCCCGACCATGGTCACTTAATGTCTTTTCGAAGCAATGGATGGATGGCAAATAACAGAAACCTCTAGGCCAGTCGTTTTTAACCCGTTCGTACAAAAAACCCTTCTTAATGAAATTATACTACCTTTATGGAAACATATGTTCAATATTCTACTTTCATTATACATCATATACATACATACATACATACATACATACATACATACATACATACATACACACAAACAT
>JAAAKM020002322.1:0-13554 GCA_010016025.2 Alatinidae sp. Z8VKAUB7J3 | reverse complement strand
ACATTAACAATATGGCCCGAACGCGTGTATCATCCTTAGGAATTGACACGAATACCAGTACCACTTGTTTGTTTTTGGGACATACTTTAGAGATAAGTCAGCAAAAATTTGCTTCTTAAATGAAGTTGTTCAGTAACTAGCAGGCCAATGTAAAATCTTTTCCAAACCCGCAAAATTTTCGATCCTGGCCAAGCAGATAAACGAGGGGTGGGAGTCGAAATGAAACGGTAAAAGTAACAGCTTTGCAATAAGCGTAATGTTTTGTAATTTAATTTATTTGGGATTGGAAATTAAGATGGTGAGAAAGAAGGACTGTAATTTTCTCGTTTTGAAAAAACGACCGGGAATCATCTATTGTGGCTATCGAAGACTGCTAACGCGACTAAATCAATTGCTTGTATGAAAGTTCTCATGGAATAATTCAGTATATACTTGAAATGTTGATAGATTTAGCATCTAAGGGCCAGGAACACAAAAGAGTAAAAGCGTTTATACTTGCATCTAAAAATGCCAGGAGTAGATATTTTTTCTACTATTGACGTATTCTATAAGATGGCTTTTTACAAATATTGCTTCAACTATAGGAGCTTTTGCGGACGTAGTGTATCAAGTATCGGGTTAGATTAGTTATACTAAAGTGCGCATATTACAATGTAAGTCTGTGTTTCGATTTACAAATAGTGAGCGACTATACCGATTCCAACAGGGACTCGCTCCTTTAAAACAAGGGTAGCTCGCATCTAGGAGGAACCAAAACCAGGACCGTCAAAAGATGAAGAAGCCTTTTTGGTAAGGTTAACAGCTAGCCAAATGTTGTTAGAAGCTTACCATCGACCTTGTAAAAGTTGCTTGGGTGATGGGATCATGGCCCAATACTTGTGGGTTCAAATTCCTGTCGGGTTATTGGGCTCCTTATCAGTTACGCTTGGGAGTTCTGTATTCCTTTTGGGGCCCTTGGAAAGATGATTTCTCCATACATTGCCTTGAGTCGCGATACCTTTCAAGTTAAGCTTGATGTCAGTTTACAAGTATCCCAACTCAATTTGTTGTTGGAGAGCAGCAGGAGCTGGCAGGAGCCTTTTAGATGCTGACATGCCCCCCAACCCCTTTTAGAAATCTTGAATATGCCACTGAGTACAAATGGTTCACTTTATCCTAAGAGCAGCATTGCCGGGAAAAGATTGGAAATTTAAGTTTTTAGATTGAAAATTGTGAGAAACACCTTTTGAAGTATGCAATAAAGATCTCTTGGAAATCGTAAAATACTCATGCCCTCATTAGTCCTCCATACCACACCCGACACCCCCTGGTCAGCAGTACATGTTCTTATTTTTGTTTGAACTTATCATGTACTGAAAGATAATCCTTAGAGACCACATCAACAAAATTATTGACGCAATCTCTTGTTGTTAACACACAAGTAAAGAACTCGGGTTCATTGGGTTCACACTACAACTGCTTTGTTTTGTAAAGTAGACTGACAATTAACTATTGTTTGAATCAACTTTAGTTTCGCATCGTCACTTGCCTGTCAGTATTTGCAATTTTTATTGCCCGTCGTAAGGTCTCAAATATTTTCTCTGACATCAGACCAACAAGTGAGCAATACGAAGACGCGCTGTGCAGCCAGGAAAGAAGATAATCAAAACGAGCTGGTATGAGTATTGTTAACTTTTTATCTTCTTTTATATTGATAAGTTTTTTAGGGTATCCTCTTGTTAACAGTTAAAAAGACGACAAGCACCTCTTATCTAACAAATTACAATATGCACAGGCTATAGTGTGGAATTTTAACAAGTAATGGCTGCAAGAAGGGGACATCGTTGTTTGCAGCCTAACGCTAATATGTATTAGCAACTTCTAGAGTTGTTTTCCTAGAGTGAAATATGTGTGTATATCACTGGTCGTAAAGTTTTGTCGTGACGCTTTTGCGTTCGTTCGTCGTTCGTGCTACGTTGCTTAAGGAGGAAAAAGTCTTAGACTAGCCGGAGGCCACGGATCATAAGAAAAGCCCCACTGGTTGTAGTATAAAAGTTGTAAACGCTTCTTCTCTTTGAATTTACAAAACACATAAGACGGCAAGATAAAGTAAACATACTCGTTACTCAAAGTGACACGAACTTTCATTGATACTGACAGACAGTTCTATGGACACGTGCCTTTTTATCACTTTATACATTTTCCTCTAAACATGCAAGTCCGATAGTCCTACTGTTACATAAACGAAGAAACAGAAGATAGCATTTTATTAGTGTAGCTACACCAGTGCATTATTGCCAGAATTATGCTATTCGACCGAAGCGTTACATCGCTGATTCATATCTTCTTTTCAGACGTGGTAATGACCCTTTCTATGCATATGAAGTTAAATATTCTGTTATGGTAATATTTTTGTTTTAGTTTGCAATGGACAAATCAAGTATTTATTTGGCAGGGTAACCGTTTATCTACCTTCATTGGCAAAGTAAATCTTTATTGGGACACCGGTTTACAGAAAAGACTCTGATGATATGTCTAAGAGATGAAGTACCCAATATGGCTGATAAGTGATTGCTTTGCGATATAAAACCCAAGGGTGACACAACAGTAGAAGCAGCATAATGGCAGGGCGAGCTAATTAGTCGCCATCAAGAATGAGGTTAGACACTAGTAAAAGGACAAAATCAAATCATTCAGTACGACTGAATTTAGTCTTAGTCTTATGGTTAGTCTTTTTGTTGCAAATGACTAATTTAGATAGACGTTTTCAAATCAAACTTTGAAATCAGAACATGGTAAGATGATAACGTTTTGCCGCGGTTTATCTTTCCTCCAGCATTCATGGTCGTGTTTTTATAGACATGTTAGCGATTCAAGCACTATACCCGCTTTTGTATAAGATGGTCAGCTTTTAAAATGCCCACGTCTAAATGGCAACCTCATGTTATTAACCTGTAAGAGAACAAAGCTGCGTTTCTCAAACTAATGGGTATTCATTTAAATTCGTTCTCAGCGAATGTTTTAAGTACAGTAAGTTTGCGGGTGGCGAAGTGGATCAAATAACCTATATTATTGTGACCGATACCCGCTAAATTCGCAATGGAGGGGATTCATGTTCTCTGAGGCCTCACGCACATTCCATCTTTGTAGTGCATCACCGTGAAATGCTCCACTTGGCATTATTCATTTTAAATAATAGCTGCAAGGGCTCGTTGAGGCAGTTCGTGCTTGGAATGCACGACTAACAAAAAGCGCATTGTGGAAGACGGGCAAACAAATTAGATAGGGCACCTGAGGTCGCCAACGACAGCCGTTTGCGAATAGATCTATGACTTGCACGTTTCATGTGATATTGGATTCTGAAGGAGGTCGGGGGCGGTGTATCATCAGCACCTCGATGTCAATGACCCTGCCATAGAAGAGACTAAAAGGGTACTGACTGACCCCTCTCCCCCCACACGTACACACGTCTTGTTTTTGCTGGCACGAAAACTTAGCTTGGTGCAAATTTTAAGAAATAACACATTTTAATGCAGCCTCTGAGAAATATTACCTCTTGTAAACTAGGTATCTAAAAGTTCATGGGTCTGCTAACATGGGTAAGGTTTAGGGTTTACAGTCCAGATGAGAGTGGCATAAAGTTCATTGCAGAACACGAGGATATTAAAACAAAGGAGTTTCAGCAGGTACCGCCTTGTTTGTATGTGCCTTCAAACTTACGACGAAGTGCAATGAAAATCACAACATATAGGGAGGGAGCAAAGCCAGAGGGGGGGGGGGGCATCTGAAATAATTTTGCAAATTTGGTAGATTAAGATAAGTTAGAGCGGCAAAGGTACTAACAAGAAACTGTAAACTAATGGGGTTGCCATTATTTTGGTGTCAGAGAACATTTTTATAACATTTATAACATTGTTTACATATGCACCCGCGTGGCCTCTCTCTAGTTTAACATGTGCATTTCTAGTCTCGTTTTTATGTACTTTCTGAGTACTATTGAATTGATAGGGTCAATGTTCGATGTTACGGAAAATTCTATTTGTTTAATTGCTTCCAAAGTGTGTCTGTGATGGATTTTATTCTGGGGGCAGAAAAAAGCTAGTTTATTTTTGTCAATAGATGAAAGAGGCATAAAAGAGGCATTTTTACAATTAAATACAAGGCAATATTAGACCGACTGATAATTCGCATAGAAGCTTGCTGACAGAATGGTACGTCTCTGTGCAGAACATGGCCAAAGGGATTTCTAACCATACTGAGTAGGCTATCTTTTGTACTATTAGGCAGAACATTATGTTACTTGTCAGCTATTACTTTAATTTTTTGTACGTCATGGTAGAGCCTTGCTCACATTTATTTGACAATTTGGCAATCAAATGGAAGAGAAGTTGAATCTGGTGCGTCACTTACTGTTTAACATCTGTCGTTACTTGCTGGCAATAGTAGGCTACGGGTTGAAGGAAAGCGAGAATTTTTTTTGTTCAGAATTTTCCTGTCGGCCTACGCAATTGATCTTAATAGTATATTAAGACGTCAACAATTATTATTGACAGATGTGGGACAATGAAATTTTGACTTAACTGCATCTGCACGCTTTTGCCTGAGGAAACGTTACGTTGTTTTATTATTAGCAACAGCAAGACTTTTCACCGCGGGGACAATCTGCAAGCGCCTTCGAGTAATGCACATTTTAATATCAAATAACTTATAACTATCTTGTAGATTTGAAGTAGGATTTAATGACATGTTCCTGCTATCAGAGTCGCACCTACTCCAGCCAGCCAAGTCGGATTTGCAACGAGAATAACCACAGGCTGTAACTTGTATTCCCTGAGGCACTTTTTGTGTGGACACGTTTCGGAAAGCAATGCGGAAAATAGTCTTCCTCCTGAACAAGGTGTATGACCAGTCAATAGTCAAGTGAATGCTTAGAAATAATTGAACACGTTTGTCACTTATTTGGGTTGCTATACCAGACACCATGTGTCTGTTAGATATATGTATAGGAAATAAAGGCAGCAAAAGTTGTTTTCGAAATCAATATTGAGTTGGGGTTTTTTTTGTTTGGGAGGAAGAACATCAGTGTGTCTCTTATGCGATTTGACGTAACAAGAGGTAGAAGAGCAAGAACTCACTGCATTTTTATAATAACTTGAACAAATTTGCCGATGTACAAGTGACTCTCTCTTGTCTTCATTTTTCTTGGCAGTTTGATTTTTTCTACTTCAATCATACGTGAGACTATACTGTAGCATGCTACATGCAGCACACTTCAAAGTGACCTTGGATGGCATACTTGACTTTTAGCCTGCTACATGTATTTTGGATGTAAGCTACCATAGCTGGACTATCAGATCAGTTCGAATACCAGTTTACCAAAACTAGCGTTGAGCCTATCAAAATGAAGATCAATGGTCACATGACATCAGTTGAAACATAATCCCCACGACCTACATTGCTGCTGGAAGATTTTTGCCCCGTTCCAAAAGTGTTCGTTTTGAAACTATGTTTTCGGAGCTCTTTTAAGTAGCTTCACAACTGCAACGTTACCTAACAGTGAACCGGTATCCGTTTTACAAACGTATATTTTAATGTATAATTTTTCTTATGCCGCAAACAATACTGAGGTATTTATTTTCTACAAAACAACTCTCTACAGTAGACTTGATTGGAAGCGAGGGTAGCCGCTTTATAGAGGCTCCACTACATTTGACGTTTGACCCTCTCTCTCAGCACACACACACACACACACATACACACTTTTTGGAACATGCTGCGTCTACGTAACTTTTGTAAGAGTTAAAGACAGGCTGGTTGGCCAATTACCCGATTATTTCAATTCTGAATTAATTAAATAATAAACTGTTCTCACTTTCTTTAGGTCAAATTATCATATAAGGAATTTGATATTCATATTCAGCGAGTATATGCTTTGGTGAGTAAAGAAAGGTCAAAGAATGAGTCGTCCAAATATCAAAGTTCCTGCTGCGGTGCAGAAGGAATTCTTTCGGCTTCTATTAGGTGGGAAAAAATGTGAAGCTTTTAAGCTCCTTTCACCGGAATCAAGAGCAAAGATACCTGCTTGGAAAAGCTGTATTCAACCAACAAATGCAACTATTCCTTTCTCCAATATGACAACCGAAAGACCTCACATCATAGTATTTACCAATGTTACTATTACTGGAGGTGAGGCTGCTACCGCCACTGCTGAGACGTTAGTTAAAATTTATGCATGGATTATCATATGTACCTCCATTTTGGGCATTATTGGTAACAGTGTAGTCATAGCTACGCATATGAAGAAATTTATTAGTGCTACCATGTGTGGCTCTTCGAGAGGAAATGTTTGCACCCCTGCTTATACGGCTCGAATGTTATTTACGCATCTTGCAGCGTGTGACTTGATTTTTGCGATACTTCAGACTCTTCTTATCTCGCCGTCCTTGAGCCTGTCACGTTGGCCGTACGGTGTTCCAGTCTGCAAATTCATTCTGGGTGCCGTTCTTCTTGGTAGTCTTGTTGCTATCGGGACAATTTTAATCATAGCTAGCGAAAGACATACTGCAAGTGTAAAACTTACTTTAGTTGTAAGATCAAAGAAAAAGGTTATGCTTAAACTTGCCATCGTATGGGTAGCAGCACTAGTTACCGTGATTCCCTACCTCGTGGCTTTGACCGTTTGGGATAAATCTGGAACATGTGACCCAAACTGGGCTGCAGCTGGGCTTTCAGTCGATGGCGGGAAGGTTTACAACATATTTTTGCTAGTTGCTTGGTTTGTTATCCCATGCAATCTAATTGTCTTTTTCTACGGTGGTATGATCAACTTACTTCGAAAACCTTTGGATGAACGAGGTCTTAAATCAGCAGATCTCGATGCTGGTTTCGTAGAGAAGCGACGAATGAATGACTTAAGGGCCATCAAGATACTCTTGGCTGTTGTTGTTGTCTTCTTCGTTTGCTGTTTACCAATCCGAATTACGAGAGTAATCACTGACTTCGTTGACACCAGAACACTAAGCCAAGCTTCATTTTTTGCCCTTAAATACACTGGCCAACTTCCATATCCCTTTCACGTTTGCGTTAATCCAATTATTTACGGTCTTGTGGACAGGAAATTTCGAAGTGAAGTGTACGAATTGTTTTGTGGAAACCTGATGAAGAAGTCACTTACAGGGGAACCGTCATCTACTGGAGTACTTGACAAGTTCAAATCAAAAATCTTCAGGTCAAACTACACACTGACAACAGAAGGCTCTGCCTCGTCACCTGTAATGAGGAGGTCACCTGGACGAAGAAACTCTGAACTCCCAGAAGGCAATGGTGTAGAGCTTGGTGCTGTCACTTTTCACGCACCAGTGTAAAGTACATTGAAGCAGAGATTGGTACTCAACACCATAAAACTTCTCAACATTTTGACAATGATGACTTACACAGCTGGCTTGTTTCAAGAAGAGATTCTTATTATGAACGTTAAATGCGTATCATACCCTCGCCAGATTCTTCGTGGAGACATCAAGGCGCTGGTTGCTCCCCGTTTCTCCCCAAGATGCAACACGGAGCGACTCACTGGCAAGCGTTAGCAAGAAATTATCCTGTTCGAAAGTCTTCATGAGTCGAACGAATAAAATAAGAGAGTTTTGTTTCTCTAAACGAAAAGCGCACAGTAGTCATACCATCTTTCAGCTAAGAGAGTTCCACTTATTAACTAGTACAGTTAAATTCTACCGTGAATGGGAAAGAGGAGAACGTCGGCCAAAAAATCCTGGTTCTAACTGCACAGATGTATTTCAGGTTTTAAGTAGCGGTGACGAGGATTTTATATTCTGCAAATTGTAAATGTACAATTCGTAAATTGTAGTGTAGGTCCTTGTACTGGACGTAGAGCATAGTTTCTTAAGTTTCGCTTAATTATCGTACCAAATTTTATTTTACATCCAGGTAATCGTAAGGGAAAAGTATATACTGTTAATGAGATTATTAACTAGTTTAGCTAGTTCTGTAATTTTTTCTTGCTTATTAATTTTAGAAAAACGTATATTTCGTAGGTTACTTATAGGGCTTGCGCTGCATGGTTGTGTATTGAAACTATCTTGTTTGAGGCTACATTGCTGTTATTAAGAGAGTCCCATTGCCAAGTTGTAGCATATGTCTATATAGTTCACGTCATACCATGTAGGGTTCGCCGTCCGTTAAACTTGCTACCATTTGAAGATGAAACTGATGTCTTTCAGAAGAAATCTCTACAGTCTATAAGTTATCAAGTTTTATCAGTAGTAATTTAGTTTCGATCACATGACCTCATTAACACGTCATTGTTCGCATGACGCACGTCCTAAATTTATCTAAAGTTTTAACTTTCGTTCAACAATTACTGTTTTAGCCATCAAACACGTAAAGAAAGAAAAGTAAAGTATGATAACGAAAATTTCACGTAATAAGTCAAATATTGACAAATGGTATTACTGTTTTAAGTAATTGACATTCAGGTCTCAACAGTATATATTACCCAGGTCTTAAATCACCTCCCGCCTTAACGATCTCCGACCCTCTAATGAGCATCATTCTTTAGTTTTATCGTTCAAAACTCACATTATTGATAAATTTTGTTAATTTACGAAGTATCTTTGAAACAATGCAACAGCGTCATACAATGAATGTGGGGTCAGCTCTCACCTTACACTAGCAGAGTTAATATTGAGCGCAGTAGATTCCTTTATCGCCACTAATCGAGACACAATCACTTTGTCTGTAGGTCTCTTTAAGTAAAAGATTGGCTCTAATTTTCTCTTAGTTTTAGTAAGATTTATGTTAATGGCAGTTTGATCAGTAAATTTATTTGTCTTTGCCGAATTTGTAATATATCGTCCGCGGAAAGCATAGGCGCAACGGACGAAGAATATTGGGGGGGCTGTGAATTATTTTCTTCCAAAAATATACCGTTGCCCGAAAATTATTGGGGCATGTATAGATTAAAAGCACGTCAGTTCGGCAGGAATGCCGACGCTAATTCAGAGGGCTGGTAAGACTTTGAATGGTTTCACTTTTATTTCTCATTAAGGAATTATAAAAGGGCCCGAAAAACTTTTTGCCCGAAAAAAATATAACATTTTAACAAACTGGGGGGGGGGGCTATAGCCCCCCTCAGCCCCTGTGGCCGTGCGCCTATGGCGGAAAGTAGAAGCAATAGAATGCGACGTTCCATATCACAATGTATATAGCTATTAAATAATCAAGTATCGGAGACAAGACGGAGGAGTATACTTTTGCCAGTTCTAGAATAACTCTTCATGTATTACGATTATACTTCTGTAATATAAATTTTGATTAAGATTTATTTGATCTCAGAATTAATAGTAGGTTAAAACAATAGCCAATGTTTTTGCTTTCGTGTTACTATAATGGGAAACATTCTTTTTATTTTCTTTTTATACTGTGTATCAACACAGACAAATGTAATCATTGCAGATCGTCAAATTCTCTCTATATGCTATTCTTCGATGCATATTTTGTACCCCCAAGAGATAAAAATCTTTCTTTGGAATGAAAAAGCCAAGAGGCCGTTGTAGAAGAATGCCTGAAATTTTGTCAAAATGCATTGCCTTTAAAACGTTGAGGAGGTGATAGTGTTTTTCAACTAAACCTCCACGAATTATCAAAATCGTTAACGCTGTTCAGCATTTCAATGGCCTCATTTTATATGGGTAGTATACACGGAAATAATGCTTGCAGCAACATACTTTGGTTCATAACGTCTTAACAATTATTGTATGGTCATAAATTTGATGACTTTTTCTAACTTCTCCTAAGGATTTTTGCAAAAACAAAAGAGAATATGTGCGATATTGGCGTTTTCTTGCATCATCTTGAAATTTCGATAAATCACTTTTGGCATTTTTCGTTGACATATAACGATGTTTAAGCTCATATTATTTCTCGGATGTATACGAACTAATACCAAGTAAGATGAGAGAATTATATAGTTGTGTTATTTTTCCTCAAAAAAATGATGAAACATGTATTGTAATCTGGTGCTTTTTGGTATAGAAAATAAAAGGACAGTATATACAGAGAAGTTATGAGGAAATTGCAGTTTTTGATAAACTTTATACAAATAGTGATTAAGAGCTATATTTAACAAATTTTTCTATTTCATATCAAAATTCTCTTAAAAAAGAATAAGAGCTTGATTGATAGTGACAGTTGTTATAGGTAGGGAAATTATTGGTCAAAATTTTATAATTTTAATAGCAACCTGTAGCTTAATGGACTATTTATACATATGGAACTACCTTAAAGATACTAAAATACTTTTAATACTAAAATGCAGTACGGAAAAGGTTATTTAAGGAGTCTGAAAAATATTTAGAAATATATTGAGCAGTATTTAATAGCCATATATGAAGTCACTGATATAAGATTTTAAAATATACGTAAACGGGTAGCGTTTTGCCGCTTTGTCCAGAGATGGAATCCAGTTTCTGTAGCTTTAATGAAAGACGGTACAGGCCTTACAAAAAGCTATCTAGATGGTAGTTTTACGTGTTATAGTCTGCCCCGAAGTCGTATTATGGTTGAGCCAGACTAATTCATTTTTAGTCCAAGATGATCGTAACTCGACTTCAATGTTTAATGACCTATATTGAGTTAGTTTCGACTGATGTGCATTTGTAACCACACACGCCATTGACAAGCTATATGATCAACAAAGTTTTAATATGCAATGTTTTGCCTTTATGTCACTGCGCATGAGAATCGCACATAGTGTTATGAATCACATAATTCAGGCATATGTAGCTTTTCATAAACAGTTTAAACATAAACACAAGCTTTTTGGGTTGTTCGTGCCGGAAAAAAAGTGTTGAATGGTGCCTTAGAGAAAAGCATCAGCACATGGAGCCTTCTAAAGAAGGGAGCATGTCAAAATGATGTTCCCCTTTCGTCTTAAATCTCGTCCTGCTACCATTTGGAGTGAAGTGCGGATGTCGCAGTAGGTTTCTCAACAAATGTTTGTACCAAACAGTATGCTTTGAACAGTGCCTGACAGAACGTCATTAGCAAATGGAGACCACTATGTTAGGCATCACGTCAAAGACTTTCACCCCCTTTTTTCAAATGTCATCCTAATCAAAACTCTGTCATTTAGAATGAAATATGTATTTCGTAATGAGCTTCTTAGCAATTATGAAACCACTCGGCGTGAAGTGGCAGCAAGTATTTGCTCTTTCAATCTGATTTAAACTTCAAAGTAAACTCATAGGAAAGTATAATGAGAAGTAATGCTTTCACAAAGTTGTTTTAATACGATTTAAGGTCAAAGAGACCCTAAAAATAGTTTCAATGTCGCTTTTGAGTGAAAGTTCAAAAGCATTGTCACTTTTTGTTTACATCACCATGCCTGTAGTTAAATTGCATTTTTCGTACCTTGGCATCGTCAATGAGGGTATTACAAAGTATAATAGCAAGCCCATTTCCCAGAGCTTAGCAATACCATCCATCTTTTGTCAGTACGAATGAGGTCTTATGGATTAGTTAGTCAATAAAAATTCCACTGTTCGTATGACTGACCTTCATACAATATTTGCATTGCAGCAATGGCATTGCAAAGATGCCAGCTGTGCTGCAGTTTAAACATGAGAAGACACGACTTACCATTCGTAAAGGAAGGGGAGAATAGCATAGTACCTAACCTTAAACCTCTAAAATACCAAGTACAAAATTTGCGACAACCACTGCCAAAATCATCTTAAAGTCATAAGCTTAGTTCTTCCCTTGTTTGCATCTAGATTCCCTCTCTTTGTTGTATTAATCATAACACGTATCATTGTGTGTAGTTAATCAGCAACGGTACTGTACTAATCATGGAAATTGAGGCCTCGATTTCTATAACAATAATACACCACTACGGCCACCCACGCTTCTCATTGAGCCGCAATCTACGAAATATCCTCTACCCAATAGGCGGTTTGGTATGAATTATAAAAGCGTAAACAACCAAGAAAAGTATGCATAAACTTACAAGATTTTGAACAGTTCCTGAAGCATAAAAAGGAGCGAAGAGTGGGTCGGGAATAAATGATGATGGTAAATTACAGCGAACCAGATTTGTATTTCTACTGTTCGGGATTATTTAAAGCATACAAAAATGAAGACAAGAGTGTTTAATTCGTTGCATCGTAATCATATGAGGGTAAACGCAATTTGAAAGAGGTACGTTTGGACGCAAAATGTTTCAAATATGGCGGAGAAAATCTCCACTTTCAAAATTCCCCAGATATCAATAGACTGGACCGTGTGGGGAAAATGAAAGCTGTAAATAAACTGTTTTTAGTCGACGAAAGCAACTTCTAGAGCAGCAAGGTAAAATGGAAAAGGTGCTTTTGCTAATACCGGAAACGAAGCCTCTCGCTAGTTGTTAGAGCATGACGGGTACTCAAAAGGGATTCTGAGGCATGATTTTGTAAGATACAGGTACGATCTTTCTGCTGTTATGGCTTCTTTGGATCTTCAGTTTCAGTAAGAAAAGTTTTCTACATTAATTCCTCGATATCAGTAAGTCAGCTGGTCAGAAAGAATTTGAATGCATTTTTGAGAAGCAGAGTTGGGTTCTGCCCAGAGGGAAGAATCATATCACAAAAAGTGAAGAGGAGACACGGCTCTTTGTATTTCGGAAGAAAACATAGGAACCATCAACAACATCAAAGAAGAAGAGTTGCAAAAGACTAGAAAAATGTCAGAGATTTCTGATATATGATTTGTTAAAATTATCACGATCTAATAGTAGTTATTCATAGCTTTATCTAAGAAGCATCAAGGCTTGTCACCTCCTTTTAAGGATTGGTTCGGAGGACGAGCACCTCCAATGTAATACAGGCTCCTCCTTTTTAAACGTTCTGAGAATTGGATTGGTTGTGTCAAGTACTCTGTTTTCCAGGTTTCACTGTGAACATAGATCAATCCACAATTAAAAAGTTGCAAAAAGATTTTCTTTGACTTCCAAGCTACTTCGTTATACTTTTCAGGAGTTTATTTTAAAATACTCATGGACTGTTTTGGAGTAAATGGACCTTCCTTTTCCCAAATATCCTCACCCACCCGACACTCTACTATGACGTCGAGAACTACAATAATAAACTATAATAGCTGTTACAGCAACTTGGTCCGGTTTTCTCGGTGCCACAAGTGAGTGAGAAATATAAGGCAGGACAATATCTTACTTCGAGCCAATCTTAACAATAAACCATTTCGGAAATTCCATACAAATTACGGTGCGCATTGCACTCTGGGATTGTCTGGGGGACGTTCGCTTTCCGTCTAACTTGAAAACATTCATCGGCAAAGGGCTACCATTTGAAATTTCTTCAATTTAAACCATTAGCATTAGCTTTATGAAGGGAGACAAAGACTGCTGTATAGTTAATGGATGTAGTAACTACAGAAGTAAACCTGAACAGTAACAATTTAACTTATCAATGACCACGCACTCCTTTTGAGGGTTGTTATCATAGTGCTTCGCAGCCAACGAGGCGATTCCACATTTTGTTTCTGACTTGCAGCGTTTGTCACTTGTTGAAA
>JAAAKM020002320.1:0-13558 GCA_010016025.2 Alatinidae sp. Z8VKAUB7J3 | reverse complement strand
TATATATATAAACTAAAACAGACTATAAAAACCTATTTTCAAAGAGAAATATAAAAACGTTAAAAACAGGTTCTTGCTTATATAACTAAAAGCAGATGCCTAAGCCATAAAAGTTAAAAATGTATATACAACAATATATCAAACTTTGGCTCTCGCTTTCGGAAAACTAATTTTCTTCTTTAGGTGATGAAGGAAATTAGATTAAAAACACTTTCTTTCCGGCCTCCTGCACTCAGGAACTTTCACATATCAATCAAAGATGGGTGTGGTCTGAACTTCCAGGGCCTCGATTTGCCATGTCCTTCAGCAACGCTCATAGCAGTGTGAGCAGCTTTACAGGAATGGAGAGTCCTGGGGCTCATACCCTCCCAGTGGTTGATAGGAGTCAGATGAGGCTTCGAGTAGGACTGACAGCTGGTAGGAAGAAGCAGGCTAAAGATTATTTACTCAAAACTTTAACCAGTAACACCACTAGTAATTCGTCTCCAGATCCCTAAACTATCTTTTCGAATGCGCTTCTCGCTTTCAGCCATATCAATGTTAAAGTATTTTTTTTGTTTTACAAATAAGTATGGTAGAATTGTTTTAGCAATTTTATTGTGTTTAGTCTTTTAAAATTATTCGTGACGGCTCCTTCAACTGTACACTTGTATATACTATATATATATATATATATATAGATATATATATATATATATTAGACATGTTAATCGCCATTTTGAACATTTGCAGCACTGATCTGGGCAAGTAGGTACAGAATTTTATTTTTCCAATAAGGATAAGGTCGATCATGATCCTTCATGCTTCTTTCTAAATCCTGGAAGCTGACGTCACTTTTAAGTCTGTTTGGCCTCCATTCCTTACCGTCTCACACATTATCCTCTGTATTAATTGTCTGCTAAAACTGGTGTAGCATAACAGTGTAAAGACTTTTTGATGTTTATTCTTTCAACACTGACATTTTTAACGTCTTTAATTTTTTCCAATATATTTATTCAAACGTTCCTCATAAAGGCAAGATAAAGTTGAGTGTAGTGCACAACTTTGTTGCACAGGTCTCTTGATCTTAACAATGCTCAAGTTCTTCTCTGTATGTCATTGGTAAGGACGATGTTTCAGTTGGTGTATAAGCTGTTTTCTTTTCGGGACGATCTTTGCATGATTTCTCTATCAAGCACTTTTTTAATTGATGAAGTAATTTCTCTCACAGATTATTCTCAAATCAAAAATCCTATTAGAGTTAATTTTCCTGTCTCAAACCCACTTTATATTTCATTGGCTTCATTCACTAAATGGTTTCTGTTTTATGACTGTCAATATTATAGATTAATGTGGTTCGCCGTGCTAAATGTACAGAAGCCTTTACCCCTTATTCCTTTTGTCATCTCTTTGACTTTTTATGCATTTCTTGCATCTCGAAAAGAGGGTTGCAGGCGTATGTCGATCTTTCACGAGAAATAATTTTATAATGGCTTTAACAATAATTCAACTTGACGAGAAGGTACCAGTAAAGGCGTGTTTGATGGATATTAAGTTAAATAAATGATAGGGCGGCAATCTAACAGTCAAAGACCGTTGTTCAATTTTGGAACCTCCCTGAAAAATAAGATGGCCTTCCTTTTCTGACATTTGAAGGAATCAAGAATGACAAGGTATGTATGAAAAGAAAGGTATGCGGGGAGATACAATGAATATATGTAAGTCAGTATAAAACTTTTTACTACAATAGAATACTCAGACTACGATTTGCGAATTAGGAAGGCAGTGAACAAAATTGTAGATCGGTTGAAATATTTTGTCAAGGTTAGCGGAAACAAGGTCGGTAAATTAAAAATAAGATAAAATCTGTAAATTCGACTAAAACTTTGAAAAAAGATAAATAATCATAACAAGTACAACATCAAGATACAAGATACAATACCAAAAGCTCGTATTATCACTATTAGTGACGTCATACAAGCTTGAATTTCTAACCGTTAAATATGTTTATACCTGGAAATTAACCACACAATGAAAGACAAATAGGGTCATATACTAATTAGACATTCAGAATAAACATCACAGCATGTAATAGTTACAAACATTTTTTACGTATTTTGACTGAGGTACTTGAGGACATTGAGTTTTGTCAAGTGTACAATTTGTACCGATATTTGCTATAAATACTTGTGTGGCTGAAGTTGTTAAATTGAATATTATTCGTAAAGTTAAGCTATTGAGGTCACGCTTTCTACTTTATGTGTATTTAGCAAAAGAGACAACTTTTAGTACCATTTATACCAGACTTGTATCAGATGTCCCTTTTTGATTCGACTACCTTACATTATTGCATTAATTGTAACATTTTATTAACCAAAAACGTTCATTAAATAATCTTTAAATTCAGCTTTAAAGGCGTTCAGGTATTTGATAATTAAATATCAATGATTAGTACAACGATTTATGAGAGTTATACACTTTAAAGTAGCCGCCGACCTACCATCCCTCAGAAGATATGTATGAAACAGCTACTTTCAACAACAAAGACATTTCACCTTGAAGAAAAGAGAGGTACAAAGAGCCGTTACTAAGCAGAATAAGTCTTTTTTCTATAAGTAGATGAATAAATGTACAATGATTTATGGTTCGTAAAGTAATCCTACACCATGCCAGCAGTTTAATAATATATCAAATTCATTTGATAGAGTCAATCCAAGAGTCACTGCGAGGAGTACGACTAGGCCAAAGTTGGCAACGATAGAAACTAATTAACACTTGTAACGTTGAAGCTTGCTGATCGAGGGGCTCAGGCGTAACACGATGCAGTCGAATAATAGCAGCCAATATTTGATGCTATGGTATCTCACCCGTACCTTGACAGCCCTCTTTGTATAGGGAAAGGGCTTTTGATGTATCGGGGTATAGGAAACTTGACAGTGTATACGATATTTAGGGACCTAGTAGCCTGGCTAAACAATCTACATAATAACAAAAAAAAATTAATGAGCCTCATAGGAGAAATTAGAAAAGTGAAGGAGTGATGAGACCATTGTCCCATTCGAAGTCACCGTAAGCTTGGTAAGGAGCAGGCTTTCTTTGAGAAGGAGAGAGGACTCAGAAGAGGCAGAAGCTAAGAATATGAGATCAGACTCAGAAAAGGGGTGAGGGTGTTGAAGAGAGTAAAAGTGAAGTGAGAGTGGAGTTAAGAGAAGATTCCTAGTAACGGTCGGGGTCCCAAAAGGAAAAGGACATTTTTTCTACCATTTTTGATATTCTCTTCCTCCAAAGAAATTAGAATAAAGTAAACTTTTCCTCCGATTCTAGCTTTTTCATCGCCAGTTTCAGAAAAAACAGATTTCGTCACATTTTGGCTATACAACAAATTCTATTAGAACGAAACTGAAAGACATGGCACTCTCTGCAGACCGGACGTACACTCCTCCGAGGTATATTTTTACACCTGATAAGTACCGCACACTTACAACATTAAAAATATCCTCAACATCATCATACTTGAACCTGATAAGGACATTGCAGTGCATATTATGATTCACGGATCATATATTGATAAAATGATGGAGTTGCTGTCGGAAACAGCTGAATTCAAGCAGCTCAATGTTGACCCGTTGCAGGTTACTTTAAAGGGAGAAAATACAAACGTTTCTAAGAAAAATCTATAAACAGGCGTGTTCTCCGAGGAGAGAAATTCGTATAATGTATCAAAATATCTGGTAAAAATTTTAAGACTCTTTTATTCAAGTGAATATTCTGTTAAAGTGTACCTCCAGTGGTCAGAAATTTCTTTATATTTTCTTCGCTTTGTCTCACGGAATCAAACTTCTACTTTGGTCTTTGCCGTACGCGCAACTGTAAGTCAATATACGTGACTATTTAACAAAGATGTCGCAGAGAGGGGATTTTTTTGACGTCATAAGGTACAAAACTAAATCATAAGGACAAGTTAGTTAAGTATTGTTGTTTCTGTTGTCCACAATATCCGCGCACGAATAGTGTGGTTGCGCGAAGCAGGGGAAAAATTGGCAGACGAAGCAATCACTAGGTGTGTTTACAAAGTTGGTTAGAAGGTTGGATGGTTTTTCTAGAAAATTATAAAAGCCCAACATCGCAACTGTTTTAGCAAAGTTAGTTAAACCATACATAGTTCAATCTTGAGACGAGAATTGTCGGGGAGGGTTGACGAAAATCTACAAGAATCCTAAGAAGGCAGATAGATATGAGAGACGCTTCTGATACAGTACTAAAACCCTCAATTACCTTTTGTTGTGTGTAGGAAGTATTGATAGCAAGGCTGGTATATTTTGTGGTGGCATTTCTTAAATTGGGTACCATAATTTAAGTGAAGGAACAGAAAACCCATCATGTATCTTTAGTCCGAGGGAGAGAATAAAGAAATCCCTTTTAATCCCCCCCTGTCATTCACTTTCATTTGAATTTGAGTACCTACAGAGGGTTATAATTTGAGGGGTGGAACTTCACTTTCTTAAATTTATGCTCACACAGCTTTAAGTTCTATCAATTTTATTGAGGTCATGTAAGGCACGACGTCACACTTGTTGAGCAGTGATTATCAAAATACAACATTCCAGTCTATTCGATCGACATTGATGAGGCATCAAAATAAAAACTTTATTTGGCAGCTGCTTGTCAATAATTTTACAGTTCGGTATATGTTAGCAAGGCTAGTCGTATCGATAGAAAATTCATATATCTCAAAGGACAACAGAAATTTTTTATCATAAAGAATAAACCGTTTGTCTTGCAGCTAGACTGCAGATTTACCATTAAAACGCTCATTCACCGTATACAAAATCACGATGAAAAATGCTGTAAAACGAGAAGTTCCTTAAAGTTAGAAGAAATTAATTATGTGAACTCTATCAGCGTCTGCAATATTTATCACAAGACCGAAATCAAAGTTGTGCTGAAGTTAATATATGCACCGTCCTACGACTTAAACATCTGATTGACTTATGCTACATAGGTAAACAACAACAAAAGACTTGAAACATTGCTGGCGGTATGCCAAACTAAATAAAATTACCTGGTAAGTGCAAAGAACAATGCAACCAAGTAGTAAAATTCTCACTGTACCATAAGACTAATCGGGTGTAGATATACCGTTGCAGCAATAACAGTCTAATTGTTGAGAGCAACTACATCTGTTCAACTCGGAAGCTGCCGTTCTTGTAATTTGAAGCTGTAGTCACAGCTATTGATAGCATTAGAGGCATCTAAATGCCGACTTGGCGTTTATTTAGAATGAATATGATTAAATGAGTAGCTGAGCTTAAAACCCTCTGGTATTCAGAACAGTTCGACATTGGTTCCCTGCTACGCCTTCAAGCACTCTCAACTTTCATGTGCCTGAACGTTGACAGCTCACAAAGCTGAAATATCCACTCCCTTGTGTACTGTAAACAATGGAGCGTGTTTTCGCCCTTTCATTTTTGACACATGAGATAGGCAAAAGTCTGAAAAGAGGCAATGATATCGGCGGCCAGTACTGCAATTTTAACTACTTTTGCGGGCTTTTCGGAAACTATGAACAACATACGACAGAAAAAATGCACGGAAACATATCAGTTTAGTGTAATAAACAGGATATCAAAAAATTTCCGACCACTGGACGTACACTTTAAGGACACTTTTTCTTTTCTGACGGACATTCGTGATTCTACTCTTGATTCAGATAATTTAATGATAGTTAGTTTTGATGTTAAGACTCCTTTTACAAACGTTCCCCTAGATGATACTATTAATTTAATACTTAATTTTGCTTTTAAGGAATCACGATTTTTTCATGTTTTTAACTAGAAACAGTTCTCCGACTTTCTCAATTCATCGACAACAGACAGGCATTATTTATTCAATAACATACTAGAGATATGTAGAGTAGCTATGGGTTCCCCGTGTGTGTCCTTTGTTAGCGGATATTTTTCTTTGTCATCTAATAAATAAGTTTATGTCTGCTTTCCCATCTTTTTTTCGTTCTCTATTTTATAAACGTAACGTTGATAATTGTTTTGTAATTTTAAATATAAGTTAGAGATACAACCTTTTCTTGATTTTATTATCTCTCAGCACCCCAACATAAGAGAGAGTAGAGAAGAATGCTACTTCACCATTCCTAGATGTTTTGATTACTCTTTCTGATGGCTCCTTTAATGCTACTCTATATCGCAAACCAACCTTTACTGGTCTTCTCTCACAGTTTGATAGTTTTATTAATTGATTACAAGAAAGGTCTTTCTTTTACCTTAGGAAACCGTTAATTTAACATTTGCTCCACGTAATATCTTTTTCATGTTGAATATGTCAATAGGCTTTGAACGTCTGGTTTTCCACGTCTTAATGTTCGTTTTGTTTTCAACTGCACCGTTTTCTAAACTTTCGCTCTCACCCTCTTTATAGCTCTCACCTTTTTTCTGAATCTGATTTCACATTCTTAGCTTCTGCTTCTTCTGAGTTCTCTCTCCTTCTCAAAGAAAGCCTTCCCCTTGTCAAACGTATGATAACTTTGAATGAAACAATGAGCTAATTACCCCTCAACTTTTCTAATTTCCTATGAGGCACATAATTTTTTTTGGTTTTAATGTAGATTATTTAGTCAGACCACTAGGTCCCTAAATACCGTATACACTGTCAAGTTTCCTATACCCGACATGTGATAATACATAGAATGCTTGGTTATTTAATATATCGTACTATATGTTTAAAAAATCTTTAATATGGTAAATATGCACATATTTTGCTTTGTATTGCTGTTCATAACAAAGTTTTCGATCTATTAGTAACCTGGGGAAAAGATGTCTCTCATTAAGCGCAAAAAGCAGCGTTGAAAATAACCACGATGGTATGATACGAAGATAAATATAAAATATAGACAAAGATAAACGTTGCTGGAGCACAAGAAGTGAATACGGCTATTGTTTTGTTAGCGAAAAATACGGGTAAGAAGAAAAAAAACTAAACAATGAAAATGCTAGGACCGAACTGTCTAAAACTAAAAGTGCATAGGAAATCCTACTACTTGACCTATTAAAGAAAATAATATCATGAAAAGTTGGTTAGTGGTACAAAATTCCGGCTATTATTTTGCATATAACGTAAAGTAAATAATTCATTTTGATCAACGTTTTCATCGTGTACTGATCACAGAAATCGTACAGAGTTAAGTGAGAAAAGACGTACCACTGTCACACAACAGTTTATTGGTTTAAAAATTCAGGTGTCGCTGTGCGAGCGAATATATAGGTCGTACGTCGCAGAGATGACAGAATCGCGCAACATGTGCACCTATTATTAGTAGACTCAGTAAAGTTTTCAAAATTTTACCGAATCGCATAAACAAAGCCACGTCACGAGACTCGGCAATAGGGCAGCATTTGCTTGAAAACATATCATATTCTTGCTTTGTACCACTAATATACTATATTTATCTACAGACTTGTCACTTAAACTATTAATGAAAACGGTTCTTCTTTCATAATTCTTACATTAAAATTATGAGCACGCTTTCGTTTCCTACTTATGTAGTCTCGCAGAACAAGTGCAAAAGCCAATAAAAAAGCCTATAACTTTGGCCTCGCTTTGATCTAGATATCGGATTGCGTAGAACAATTATAGCTGCAGGCATTTGTTTAAGACAAATAAATGGTTTAAAGAGATAGCTGGTGACTGAGTAATTGGTGTCTGTAAACATTGTTAAACTGGAATCATGGTATACAAGAGATGAACGCTACAGAAATTTACGTACACAAAAATGTCCTTCTAAATGTACTATCATTCACTAAATTGACTGCTTGTATGATCTATACTCTGAAGGGTACAACTTATTACCCATGTGTTTTGATTTAAGTTAAGTGTAAGGAGAAAATGTGTATCCAATGAACAAGTAGAGTATTAGTAGTAATGATGTGGATGATAAGAGATTTGAAAACTACGCTAATTGGTTTTAAGGAAGAATTACCTCTGATTTATCAGTTGTATTATAGGGTTTTCAAGTACTTATTCTACTTCGACTGACGACGCAAAGTATACTGAGATTTCCTTCGTTACCTCATTCTACTTAAAAGCCAATATTTAGGAATGTAATATAAACAGAATCAATCGAATGTTGTTAGCTCATCCAAAACACGCTGAAAAAACCCCGTTTTCATGTATTACAAGAAGAGAACTCTATACACAATACGCATGTCTGAAGCACACGGCGCACATTGATAAGCAAATGTTTGCGCTGAATGAAAAAGTTGGCTTCCTAAAGCGTGTCATTTACTGAACTGAAATATCAGGATTTCGTTAAGATCAATACTTGTTTTCTTTCTAGTTTATTGGTAAAAGGGGCATTGCTCCCATTGGTGATAACAACGAACTTTAAACATAGTTAATATCTAAACCAAGAACAACGCAATAGAACACCAAAGCAATTATAATGAGTTCAGATGGCTTCATGCTACGTTGTTCATAGAACGTTAGGTATTATCGACAAATGATTTCTTTGAGAAATGAGCATTCAAAACAAATTGATGTTAAAACTGAGAATTACTCTGTTGTCATTATATTGTTCTGAGAGTTGAGTTGATTTGGTCCTTAGTTGGTCTCTTAAAGTGTATAATGTGTTTTAGAGCGTCTTCAGATGGCTGACATGCAAAGAGACGTACTTCTAGTGGAAACTTGTGCTAACTTGCGCTTTCCAATAAAACTGTATATTTAAAACCCGTGATGATTGAACGATACTGCCAATGACCTAGTCAGCGTAGATAAGACATCTTGCCGAAGCTTCATCAAATATGGAAATTAGCGCCGAGTTACAAAGCAAAGGCTTCTTACAGGAAATAAAATCATTCTGCCTATAGGAAAGTTGAAATAAATGCATCGACTAATCATTAAAATTGAGATGAAATTATTTAAATTGTATGCTAGTAGACAGAGATTGCAGGTGTTTTGATGACTGAAACAAAATCACTATGAATAATTTAACATGGCTGCAGCTTCGAATAACACAAGTTTGCTGTTCTCTGCTATATGTAACCTGCATGTTCTTGTACAGTGTTATCTTAGTCACCGATATCAAAATATAATGAAACGAAGGCGGTTATAATTGTTTTGAAGAGAATGGAAGCTAAAAGCAAGAAAGAACTTCATCGGTAGGATGCTATGTTGTGGATCATTTGTTTGGCTGGGCTTTTGAGCGGGTTATGGCCTCTTGCTTAATCCACGAATGACATACAGTAAATCAGAGCCGCTAGGACAAAGTAATTTCAGCACAGAGATACTTAATTAGTGAGTGTACTTGACATTGTACGTGTACACACGCACTTGATGATTGGATGCCTGTGCTTTGTAGTGTTATACTAGAAGTAGACCGGAATCAGTCAGGGAGCCGCTTTCCTCTGTTGTTTATATGCTCTTTTGGAAACGAGTTATCTTTCAATGTTACTTTCAGCGAATTACATTTGCCTGATATTTCAAGAAGACGTTCAGCTGTTGCTAGCTCACATCTTGGTATTTGACTTGCTTACGGACTAAGGGATAATACCACATGTATGCATATGAACAGACAAGTTATACATGTAAATCATGGAAAGAGTTGTGTTTTGCTTCATAAATTCATTCGAATAAAAGACGTTTCATGTTCTCTCGCTTTTGTAATGAACCGAAACAAGGCAAATTGTTTGGTAATGATTAGCGAACAAGTGCCCAAAGTGAAAGAACATTTCTTCGGGTATATTTTAGGAAGCTACTATTACCGTGAAAAGTCATAACAGACTAAAAGATTAAGAAAGCGGAAAATAAAGATTTTCATATCCTTGCCGATAGTTAACATCATTCTGACATTGGAGTTACTTGGTAGTCGTGATTTTTGAGTAGCAACACAAAATAGAAAGGACGCGTAGAGCGAAACAAAACAGATATGGTGGGTGATACGTCTCGAATACGTTCAGTGTTTCAAACTGGAGGAGACCCTTTTCAGGATATTCTAGGCAAAGCCAGAGATAGAGTAATTATTAATGTTGGTGGATCGCGCCATGAAACGTATATTAGCACAATAAGGAATTTTCCAGACACGCGACTGTTTTGGATTGCCGAGACGGCATCAAAAATGGTAGATTTTGACCCAGAAAAAAATGAATTCTTTTTCGATCGTCATCCGGGATGTTTTGAAAATATTCTTAATTACTGTAGAACTGGAAAATTACATTGCCCAAATGATGTATGTGGACCGTTATTTGAAGAGGAACTTGCCTTTTGGGGGATTGATGAACTACAAATGGAGCCATGTTGTTGGGGGACTTACACTCAACATCGGAGTGCTCACAAACACTTAAAAATGTTTGACAAAATTTCAGGGCTAGAGGAAGAGGAAGTAGAGCCTGAAATGCCAACCGAAGATATTAAAAGCGGAAAGCTTATGAAATGGATGAAAATGTATCGACCTATTGTCTGGTCCACACTGGAACGTCCATATTCTTCAAAATATGCCCAAGTAAGTATATAACTGTAAGACACAATGTCATGATTGTGGGACAGATATTTCTTGTCTTTCCCTTGAGCTTCACCAGGCGATAAAATACACGATGAAGTTTAAATTCATATGAGGTTACATCCTCAATCGATTTGACTTCCTTTAAAGATTGATATTTGTACCAGTTTACTAGCTGCCAAACGTACACACTTAGGTTTATTAACTATGAGAGGGATTAATGCATTTTCAAAAGAGGCAAATTCAAGCGAAAACTAGAGGCCCGTGTTTTCCAGCAAGAAAAGCTTGCTGCAATAATTCTGAAGGAAACCAACGTTTGTGTGTAATTTGTAGAACCTTACTCCTTGCATTGTCTCGCGAAACCTTCAACTTGAAATAGTTGTTACCTACCAGACAGATTATATCTTGATGCAGTTTCCTTGGTTTTGTAAAAGTCAGGAAATAGTATTTATGGTTCTGAGAAAGAGGTTTCAATGCTAGCCATTAAATGTGGTTTTGGCGATTTAATCTTCCCACTGGCAATACTGTGTCATATTTAGAGGTGAAGTCACTTAAATGTCATATTTGACAGGTTTAGGCAGAAACGACTGTAAGGGAACTAAGACAGATGGAAAAAATCATCGTGCCAGATTTGAAACCGAACTGATTCTGTTACAAAATTTTCTTCTAGATTATCCTGATATCGTTATTTGAACCTGATCATTAAAGTAAAGAAAGCAGAACTCAGGGACTGTAGTCAAGTCACGTACAATCACTTCTAATCACGTTTAAAGTACTTTGATGTCTCATTGCAGAGTTACCAATGCAAAAAGCTATCTAACTCATTTTGCTTACAAATATTTCATTAGTTGCGGTAGTAGACGGTACAAATATTTCAAAATCGCGGTTGTTAGAAATATCTAGGTTAAGAAGATAATTCTTTGGTGAAAGTAGTATTTGGTATTAAATAGGAAATGAATAAGTTTTACTGGCTTTTATGAACAAGGATAACTATACAGACTTGAATAATCAGAACTTCTTTCGTGGGAAGAAAAACAAAGAGGCATCTAAACTTCCACAGTTTCTCAAGGACCTGTTAAAATATCAGTGATCAACATTGATCGTAAGGTCTAGATTTTGATGCTTGGTTATCGGTGAGGTTCACACGTAAATCACCTGCTCCATCAATAACCTGGTTGAGGTTGAAGCACTGCAACGGCCATGTTTTGTTGACATCAGCTGCTGGCACTTTTTTGTCCGTTTATTGCTAATTGGGAACGAGCAGCTTTGTTTACATGTAACTTGGTACACATGCTGATTAATTGTCGTCAAAATTAAGTCTTGCAGTGTCCAGTGATAAACAAGAATAAAAGCTGCCTTGCTTTTTCTTCCCCTTTATTTGAGTAGTCATTAACTTAGCCAAAATTGTCATCCCTAAATCATCAAGTGCAAGTACAAGAAAGGATGTCTGGTGATTTTCAACGATTTTTCATACCAATTAGCATAGTCTTATCTAATTTACTTACGTCCCTGTCGATTAGCTTATAAATTGTTGTCGGTGATGCTTTGCACAGGTTTCTGTTTATTCATGTTAATTCGCATAAATGTTTGAATGGTCATGCTTGCATAGCTTACAATAGCCGGTAAGGGAGACCACTTGTATGAGCTGCCCTAAAATAACATGAAAGCCTATAAATAAGATGATTGATCCCATAATTTAAATTTACTTGTTATACTTGCAAAAGGTACAGTGCTCTGGTATCAGTGGCAAAGTCAGTCTTGTATGTTTCCTACTGAAGAGGTAACATTTAATTACCTCTTGCAACCAGTATTCCCCATTATGAAATGTTTACTCTTTAAAGCAACTTGGGCGATCAGCTTTGCCATCTACATTTCCTTCTTGTGGTTTTTACAACAAGAGACTGGTCGTAATGCGACAAGAACACTTTAAAAGTAAAATATCTAATAGAAATAACTTATACTGATATTCAACTTATTCTGAACAATTGTACTTTCCTCGTTCTTGGTAAGAGAGAAAGACATTGCTTTTAACTAAATAGTATCAATGATTCTGCGCAAAGAGAACAAATTATTGGCTGTTTGATATTCATTTATTCACAATATTCACAGATACGTTGTTGAAATACGATGTTAGTGCTGACCCCTATGACACGTGAGATGGTAGAGTTTTTTCTGCCATCCTTCGTAACTTAACAGAAAACAATGACAGCCGAAGCTTTGCGTGATCATTATATGTCACATTCGCAACCAATTATTGACTTAAGAGGCTATTTTGTTTACCATTTAGGTCTGGATGTGTTATCAACGAGAAAATTGAGTAGCACTTTCTCATGTAAACAATCTATGGTTGCACTATTGAGCCTGTCCTCCCTGCTGTTTTCTGCTATTGAATAAAGGTGTAATGCCTCTCACGTTGTGGATATATTGGGGAATCGAGATACAATAGCTTGCATTTAGGCTCATGCTTTACGGTTTTTATGCTTTACCTTAATTGTTTTGTATGCTAGAAAAAAATGAAAGTTGCAACTAAATAGATAATTCTAAATTGCTAATTATTTTTAATGTTATAGGGCATCTACTCGCCAATTTACTAAGTTCTTTGGGTGAATGGCTTTCCTTTCAATATTAAACCTAGTGATACTACGGTCTCTTTTACAGTTGAAATTATGATTATTATTTCTGTTCTAATAGTTTCTTTCCCCACACATCTCAGATACGGAATCTTCTCTGGCTTACTGAGGTATTGTCCACAATATATTAAGGCACCGTAAGTTATCATCATTCTTTCCCGTATTGTGTCATGTCCTCAGTAAGAATATGCATTGATGTTAGTGCTTTACCTTGAGTGATAACAGTTAAAAATACAATAAATGATCGATTTCCTATCAATGGTCGGTTGCAAACAATGATATATAATCACAAAGATTTAAGGAACCTCACCTCTGAGTCTGAGTCTGCTGAGTACTTATATATCTCTGGCACTGATGAAGGCTCAAAACCGAAACACAATCGAAAATTATAATTAATGAATTTCCCCTTACCCACTGAGGTGAGGCGAAAACATGGCAAGATTGA
>JAAAKM020002319.1:0-10486 GCA_010016025.2 Alatinidae sp. Z8VKAUB7J3 | reverse complement strand
TAGAAGCCCCTACTACGTTAAAAGAGTATAGCAGTTTTTTAAGGAATAATACTGTCAGGAACAGTCGAAGATTGATCAAGAATAAATTGCACTTTACCCCAGCCCCTCCTGTTAACCCGATATTAGGCGTCTCACGACATTGTACTAGTTGTAAATCACCGAAGTTAATGGAGATTTTACGCTCACCACCGTGAAAAGTGGCCTGGAGGACTCATATTTGCACACTATAAGTGTCATAGTTGCTCATGAATGACAATTGGAGCACAACTTTTCATCCGCAGTTTGGCTATTGGTATTACTGTATATGTACGATTCCTCGATATGCTAATATAATCAGTATTTCATGAGGATCTATGCTTCAATCAGTATAGTTACGAGTCACAATGTTGTACAAGTCTCTTTGAACACAATGTGTTCGGTCTTTGCACTTGTTGCACTCTAAGACGTAAAAGAAATTTCCACTCAGTAGTCATGTATATGTATTCTTACCTTTTAGCCACCTCAGTTTAAGCTAGAGCCACCACTTGGAAGGTTATTAGGGATACATACTCAGACAAGACCCGTTATAGTCAATGCATTATGGCATTACATTAAGGTAAGGGTGCTAACACTTGTTATCAAGCGTTTTTAAGGCAAAATATAATATGTATACCATGAATCTTTTACCGCAATACAGTGTAAGATTTAAGGAAGACGAAAACCTTACTGTAAGTTTTGCTTTCCCCGTTTTTCGTTATCCTATCCAGGCCTTGCATTAATTAGGTTCTACATTTTTCGATCTTATCTTCGCAATGGCTTATCACTTTCCCGGGATAATTCTCCATCCCAGAGTACTTTGGATGATCTTAGTGGAACGTTCCTACTCCATAGTATTTACTTAATGGTCTTTTCTTTTAGTACTGTAATTGACCAAAGTTTGATAGGTTCTGTGACTGAAAGAAATCCTCCATTTTTACAGAATAATGGTTTACAAGATCACAGCGAGAGAGAATACATCAACAATGATAAGTATCTACAACAGGTAAGGTGTTATGCTCAAATTATTTCTGGCGGTTGGTAAACTTTTCGTTAATGTAAGGCACCTCTCTACCATCGTACGTATAAAAGCCGAACCCTATAAGAAGACGGAATTTACCCTACGGGAATTTGGTGGCACTAAAATATACTATTGAAAGTTAAAATACATTTCAAGTACTTGTGGAAGCCTCGAACAATTAGTTACCTTACCTTGGGTCTAAACAGATAAATTATACTCTATGGTCTTACACATTGAGGAGACATGTACAATTGTTGAGTTTACCCTGTCGTATTTTCGTAAACGGATGATATGGGTATTTCATTGAGATTTCAAACAGGATTCCCCCCTCGGTTATGACAAATGTCAAGGAACATGAAAATCATGAGAAACATACTGGGTCACAAAACATATCCACTCATGCATTCCCATTCCATCTTTTCATACAAGCATCCTGGCTAGATTCCAATCGCTTTGAGATGATTAGCGGGCACCTTCTTCAATAACAATTTTGCGCGCAATTAAACGAAACCCTTTAGGATCGAGAACTGAGTGTAATCAATCCCATGCTATCGAGATGCACTAGTTGCAATTCTTGCATCATTTTCCTTTCATTCGTTGTGCCAGATTTGCATTTGACTACCGTATTGGTATAAGAACAATGTGTCCATTTCTTACCAGATTTCCTACAAAGGTTTCTCCCGACGGTTTACCCTTAGTAATATAGCATTCAGTAATTACTATATTTATTCGAACAACCACCTAATGGTGCTTGCCTCTTACAGCGCACTGACGGGTTCTCCGACGTCTAAGAATAACCAAACTGCTATAGATTATTAAAGGAAAACTAGAAACAAAATTTTTGCACAGATCAACTGAGGTGCTGATGTAGCCATGAAAAGTGGAGAGAAACACACAGAGACAAAGGGTGCCTTTGGTTTGAATAGATGGAGATGCTTAAGTCACCCTTGGCTCACCATCGGGGCTGAGTATATTCAATTATGGGAAGAGAGACTGCTTTGATGCAATAACCTCCCATGCCCAATGCTATGGTAGAATATAAATAGGACCACTACTACAGACTCACCCCATTACGAGTAGATGTATTAATTTTCTAACCTGATAGGAATTTAGTAGAGACACAAGCATGCGTCAATGTTCTACTGTTCTAAACAGTATACCAATTGGTCCTCCTATTGTTCGCCGATAAACGCCTACGTCCATTTTGTAAAGTATTGAAGCACCTTTTAAAAATTTTCTTTTGTCGTTTGGATAACTGATTCACAGCACAGAGTACATCTTGAGGCAACATCAGGGGAGGTGGAGATGGATTTCTTTGGAATCGTGTTGGAAATATATGTATCGATAAGTAAGCGTATTGCATGGTTGTAGTCAGCCCTTTTATGTTTCTCCGTAGATTTTCGAATGCGACCGCATGAAGTTCTGCGAAATTCCTCAACGTCTCCTTAACCATCTACACCCACCAGATCCTATTATAATTCACTATACTATAAGGTAAGTTAATAATGACAATTACACTGAACTTTTAGGCAATGATTAGGAAATCCAAAGTTGTTAGAAAATTTGCTTGCTAACCGAACAGATGCTTGTAGCTTAGGTGAGTAGCACGAATCTATTTTCTGGCACTGCCTGATAAAGCACAAAGGGGTATACTTCTTTGATTTATTTGACTTAAAACTGATCTGATCTTACTCTACTGGATATCTTTGGATTCCCTTAATATACTTTGTAACCGTACATTCTAAAATGTTGTACATCCGCGCACTTTAAATACTACAATGGTAGATAAAATTGGTTTCGAAAAATGAAAAACAAAATAATAAGAGAAAATGAAAAATGGGATTTCATATTGTAGTGTGTTATTAAATGTATGATTCTTTTTTACAAGAGAACAAATTGCAATGTTGATATAACCTTTCTGCGTATCCGATTCACTCACGGCACGTCCCTGGCCATCATAAAAAAAGTACGCCAAACCGATCGCCAAGGATACTAAATCCCGTGTAAACTACTTTAGGAGCATTCACAGATACAAAAATACTCAAAAGTGAAACTATTTGTACAAAGTTTCGTGTTTCGTTAAGGCCTCTCTCGACATATTTGGCAGGATTAGACGAAAATGGAATATGATACACATGACAAATTCTTGATGGAACTGTTTTCAAATACTTTGTGGGCCTTTTTTGCGCGATGTGTACGATCTCTGTGGCCATCTAACGTTTAGGGAAGTGTTTCGTAACCTTTATATGTCCTCGTACAGCCTCAGTTCGATTACCTTAGGCTTTCGTAAATTTTCCAGTATCCCCTGTTAAAATGATTTATAAGAATGTACATACTGGACCAAAACAGCATTGAAATTGACACCCTATCTCACATTCTCTTATTGTTAATGTAAATGTTTGCCTCCCTTATAGTCCTTCAAATCCTGAAAATAAGAAGGCGACATGTTACGATATTGACGTAGAAGTGGTAAGTAAAGGGATGTACTGGGCACGATACTTTTCCTTTGTTTTTCTTTGTTGTTGTTTTCGATGTGATCTTGGTTGCATTAATATCATAGAGACTGCTACGTGTTTATAGACTTTATTTTAAAGAGAGGAAGGTCGTACCCCCCACCCTCCCCCACCCCGTTTGAAGTAGTCAGTCAGGGTTCACCAGTTGTTAGTGCAAGGTGTGTGTAATTTAGTGGACTGGATTATGCTTTGCCCTGACTCTCTGCCCCAGAAATAGGTAACGTAAAAGTACACTCAAAGTAGCTTGCCAGATGAATTGGTACCTGTCCTATCCATGGTGTTTTCGGCAATAATCATCTTTGATCGGGAGAACTATTGTACTTTTTTTATTTTATCACTCGTCTCTAATAAACGCCTCGGACATATACCCCTCCTAATATTATTTTAGAGACTGCATACTCTAATACTTAAAGCTCTTTCCGATTCGCCACTGACCACTGGAGTAACTTGGTACTCATCATGAACGTCAGATTTTAAATTGCCAATGTCAAGTATTGATGCATTTGTGCTTGTTTATTTGGTTACCCTAACAGCTGCCACCCTAGCGAATTTTTTTGTTGTATCTTTGCTCTTGCAAAGAATGCATCTCTGTTGTCACCTATTTAATCGCAGAGATTTTAATGTTATTTATGTATTTGATTTCGAATTGGTAATTTTCCCCATGAAACGCCGTGAATAAAATCGTTGGATTTGTCATACTGACCACGAGAGAAGGAAATAAGTTAAAGTGAATATATTTTGAAGTCATCGCGCTTGTCATACCAACCGGATTATTTCGAGAGTGGACAGAATCAAATTTTATACCTCTATGTGCGCTGACTGACTTTATTATACTATACACCTGTTGAGGTGTAATTATTTGAGAGGGGCATTTGTCGACATTCAATATGGAAAAGGGAAGTGGTTATTTTAACAAGATGCATTCTGATTCCATTCTAACCGCTTGTGGTCGGGTCTGTACTGATCTTGCTCCTTCGTGTTTATTTGGTCTATTTAATCATAACAGGACGATTCCATGCGTGAGATGATGCAGTCATTCTTATTATCAACTGCGAGTCAGCAAGAAATATCATCGCTCGATAGCAAGGTATTGCATTTTATGTTCATACTTTAGAAGTTCTAAGAAACCATGATATCTTCATACGTAGGACAGACATACCAGTGACTGTTTTTCTACTTTAGGTAGTTGATACATCAACCTTTGTTATCTTGAAGCTTCCACTTAGTTTCTTGTAACTTTATTTATTTACAAATATTATTATTATAGTTTCCCCCCATTATTATGTACTGTATAGAAGATCCTTGTTGAAACTTGCCGTTGTTTGTTCTTTATGAATACTGCTACACTTATTTCTTCCAACGTATATTGATTAAACATAAGATCATTGCTAGTTGCGCCTGTCCATCCTTAATTTGTTTTTAATGCCGCATCTAATCACGGATTGATGGTATAATTTTGGAACCTGCAAAATAGATAACCGCACTAAGGGACTTTTAGGTGGGACGTTTTATACGACCGTGCTCAAGTATTCTTTCAGCATGGATAATAAGAAAATAGTGATGTACTTAGTTGTCTGACTTATCTAGAGAGTGAGGATTTTGGTTGTGAAGCAGATTGCGCTAACAGAGTTGGGAGCCACCGAACTTACAATTTTGACAGAAGCATGAATGCGAAGGAGACGTGGGCGTTGGCCATGAAACACTGTTGTAGGTTTAGCGTTTTATAACCTTTTGTAAATAACTTCCAAATTGGTTACGTGAATGCTTACAGTATTGGTAGATGGTTTATGCATGCGGATGCTGACGACTGAAAGTTCAACTATACCAGAGCAAATGAAAGAATCACGGCGAATTGACTGGAAATGTAGCCTTTAATCTGTTTTCAATGCACTTTGGGGTACTGCCGAGCTTGGTATTTGTACACGTATCTTCTGGGTATGTAAGGGCCAGGATTTCTTATCCTTAGCTCGCCCACTGGTGAGCCTCCAGTCTTGCACGCCAGTCGTCTCCATTTCCCATATAATCTGCGAGTTCTTCCATTGTTTCTGCGCCGGCATCATCCTCCAGTACATTAACATGAGTTTTAAGAGGTCTTTACTTTATGGCTAAACACACACTGTATAAACGGTTTATAAATATCTCGGAAAATTTACAATGAAACTGTTTGGGAAAACAAGTCTTCTAGTTTAGTAAGTATAGACTAGGTTGAAGTATAAGCTCTTTGTTTTACGCTGTACGCTTTAAGAGGTATGGTGGATTTACTTTATTATAAAAACTGTTCGTAGTATTAATCATCCGTTTTGGAACATTTTATAAAGCTTGTGAACGCTGTGCATGCCGCATATTTTTTTTAGATTCATGAAACTGTGGAAGGCATCAATCAGTTAAAGGTGCAACGAGATTTCTTCCTTGGATTCTCACAGAACCCACAGGTTTGTATTATTAAGTTTTTTTATACTGATTTCTATATTATCTTAGTACGACCATATTTACCAAACTTGTAAAACGGCTTCCTCCCGCGGCTTAACTTAGAATTTTTGTTACTAAAGTGTAGAAGTGCCATGAGAACTACAATTGACCCTTATCATGCTAAGTGTATTTTCTGTAGCAGTCAATGGTCGGTTTGAGATGTAGTCTGTTCTGAAGATACCCAGACAAACTTCTGGCAATACTACGTAACTTCCCATGGGAGTTGACGTATTGCCAGCGTTTTAGTGTCAGTTTACTCAAGTGTTCTCCGTAGAATTTCCATTTTGTTAGTCTTTAAAACTTTGTACCCTGTATGTCTTATTAAGACTAAGATTATTATTTGTTTGATTTAATCAATAGCGTTTTTATATTATATTTCTACCATTACTGAACTTAATCAAGAGTCATCATTCTAAAATGGCAAGGGACATATAATACTCGATAAGGGAAGCCATATTCCGTGCAGTTGTACGTACGTCTTAACTAACCAGTTAATGATAATGCATTTGATTCCGTTCACTTCCCTTTAGAAGGAGCTAGGACGATGTCCACACCACAAGACTTTTATTGGAGCACAGAGCATTTTAATATCAAGTGCCCTTCCTTACTTGACCAATGATGGTCGGGGAATCGAACCAATGCCCTTTGGCATTGAGGGCTGGGAAACAATCCACTGGACGAGTTGAATACTACTAAAAACCAGAAGAAAAGTTTAACATTAAAATGTAATAGACACCTATGTGGTGTCGATCTAAAACAGTTACGAGTTAATGTACTTTTGATGTGGTACATTCTACTGCGTATTCTAGCTGCACTGGATACCGTCAAAGCATACGATTGTTTGATATGGATATATAACGTCCAAATTTTGAACAAGTTAAGGAGCCACACAATGTCGTCATATTGCTGGAGGGACATTACGATGTATCATAATTACCCAAAATGTATTCTTTTTTCATGTTTGCACCGACAATTTTAACTTCATACGAGCTTAACATTTTGTGATAATTTTTTTTGGTTTCCTTAGAAATTCATTAATGATTGGTTGACATCACAGACACGAGACCTCAAGGTATTATTTATTTCAAAGTTGATATGTATCTATTACCTTCGAAGTTGGAGCTTGGCGAAAAATAAGATCTAATTGTCATTTGGTTTTATCTAGAGCTTTGAGGCGGATTTAACTGCACAAGGTAGTGTTGAGTAACGGATTTACTTTTGGTGAACAATTTTTCGCCAAACACTGGTCACAGTGATCCTCTAGAGCGAAGGATAACAGCTTTTCAGAAATAATTAGTAGAAGAAAAGAGGATTGTACAGCGTCATTGAATAAGAAAATAGTGATGATAGCTTTGTAGTATGTACTATGCACGCGTGTATGAATAACACATTATCTGTGAACTGGGGTCAATATCCATGGCTCTTTGGTAATGAGTTTTACGCGATTAGCAGAACCTTGATCGGCGTCTACAGTTGTAAGACGAATACACTGGCGTAATTATAGATTCCTAGTTCGTTAGAGAATGCTTTAAACAAGGTACTGCGTGGGTTATTCTGTACTGAACTATTCCTTATTTATTTTGTTACAAGATTATGACTGACACAGCTGGGAATCCCGAAGAGGAAAGAAAATCCGAGTTCTACAACCAAGCATGGACAAACGAAGCTGTACATCGCTACTTTTATCGTCAGGTATTGATACTTACAATCTTATATACTGTGCTAAGTTATTTTCTAATAACAACGCAATATTTGACCACCCTGGTGCGCAAAGGAGCATAGTTCACATCATACGCAAAAATCAGATTTGAGTATAGTCGCGTAAAATTGGGAAGGGGTGTGTATGTTACCGTGGGTACGTGCGTATCACCCTCTTCACATTCATTTGTGGAAGTAGTGTCTGTTCTTCTTTCTTAATGCGTAGATCCTTATAACAACCTAAGGCATTAAAAGTAGTATTCCAGCTATGCAAGTGCTTGATTTTAGTCAAAGAGAATATCCGGAGTACAGTGGGAAAGGATCGAATGACGGTAGAGTATACATGCGTGCAGGACGGTCCAGAAGCTCCAATTTTTATAGCCACTCACTTTTTGGATGGTTCGCAAAGAATGCTTATCTGGGGTCACTTAATCCAACGAGATATGTCTAAGAATAAAGAAGGCAAGGCAGCATTTTTGCTCGTACAAAAGCTAAGAATTATTACATGATGCTACCGTTTTCTATTTAAACTCCTTTTTGTTCGGCTTCTCCACGCAAAGTCGTTTCCTACCATTTTCTCAGAAGGGGTGAGGTATCTGTTTACCGTCATTTTTATACCAACCACCGTTTCACTCTAATTCCTTTTTTTTATTTCATATACACAGGTTCAGCAGAAACGTGCAGAGTTAGAACAAGCGCTTGGTATAAGGAGTTCAACGTAGAGGGTACCTCGAACTGATAGAAGAATCTAGAAGGAAAAAAAGAAGTGCATCATCTTGTTATTGTACAAATGCATACTTTGCCAAAAGCGAGTTCTGGTGATGATTAAGTTAAAGATGGTAACTCTGAAGAGTTCTCAAATGCCATGAGCGTACAAGGGACACTTGAAAGAACTTCGTACGTGTCCTCGAAGACTAAATTAGTACGGGACATTCGAAGAGAATGCTTTACAAAGCCTATTTTCTTTGATGGTACATTGATGCCTGTTTTAGGAGTGAAGGGTGTCAAAACGCTCAATAGAACACACTTTAAGTTTCAGTGAATGGAAGATCTATATTGTAGTCCTCGTCAGTTTGACGTCGAGTTCGTGCCTCTGTAAGTTTGAAGTCGCCCTTACATCTTGTACGATTTGCGGACGAACCAGAAAGCAGCCCGATCCAACATTCTAACCGGTTGCATGATCACGACCGTATACTACAGTGATGGAGCAATTAACAACATCATGGTTTGCTGTAATTATAGCTATTCATATTTGTGTAGATATTTGTTTCCATCTTGTGTCACCCGTGTCAGACCCAGTTGATAATTAAAACACCTTCGGGATTCCAGTACCAAATCGATAGTATAGATGTATAAATGTCTTCTTTTGTATGTTACGTATATTACTTTACAATTAAAAGACTAGTTTTTCTGTGCGGAAGATACTAACAACAGCTTCAATCGTTCTTATCTCACAAAACTGATGCTTTTGTCTAAGCCTTTATTGTTTCTGCATATCTTATCTCGCATTCCGAGAAATTCCGTAACAAGTTATTGAATATACTGTTATATCGTGAACTCTTTTGTTTTGATAGTGTCTAATTACAACTTTTACAATTGTAAGGTGCAAAGGTGACTCATTGATGTAAGTTGCTTCAGACAAATTTAATGGACAGTGAAGAGACAAGTTCGAATCCACTGACCGCTTCGACCGGGTTTTGTAAATCCGCCTTATTGTAAAATTGCCTTTGAAGTGGGTTTCCATGTTTCAGGTTTAAGAAAAAGGATTCCGGTAATGTCGTGCAGCTAAAAGAAGAAATAAGTGTTTCTAGACCTAATAATAAGGGCACCTGCCTTGTATGGAGAGAATACAGTATTAAAAAAATTTAAAACAACAAGTACGCAGTTTGTTCCAATAAGCTACAATCATACTTAACTTCCCATTTTGTATCAGAAACAAGAACAATCATAATCTGATTCCGAAACTTTTGTGCAATCTCTTTAATGTATGACCCAATGGTGGTCGAGCTTTATTTGATGATTTTGAACCGCCCCTATGTTCAATTTTTTGATTAAAATTGCTCTATTTTTAAAGTTTACATTTCATTAACTCATTAAAACAGATCTTTTAATTCTCATTTGTTGATATTCGTAATTGTTGCTTCGGTTTGTGAAGGGCTTTTGTTAGAATTTGATAACACTATGGGGTTTCGAGAAAATGTGTAAATAGCTGCGTGTTGCGCTCTAAAGGGATCCCCCAGACTGTAACATTTAAGGACATACGGACCTTCCGGTAAGTCTAGTAATAATTATCAAAGTTGTATATCTCTCTACGCAAATTAATTTTTTAGGAGGCTTCCACTTTCAATTTCTCTCAAATGTCTATAATGCAAAATGAATACTCCAGCATTATATGGTGGTCTACCTACCCACAGTCCTACGTAATGAAACCAGGATGCCCCTTTTCTTATTGCTGAACCTAAACCTTCTACTTTTGTCCAGTCCCTCGTGAAAATGCGTTTTGAAATAGCTATTATAATGTTCCAGCTTGTACAATATCAAACTAACGATCATTGACTTCACGGAGACCTTTATCAAACTGTACTGTTTTCACTACTGGATCAAAATTATCAATTGTGTAGTTAAGTGTGTTACGGAGTCACCGCATGAAGAGACTGGCCTGCGACAGATACGATGAAACAGTAACAAGACAGTAAATTGATGTGTCACAACAGAAATCTTAATACTACAATAATCATAAAATATACAAGTTTTTAAAGCAAAGATAATT
>JAAAKM020002318.1:0-13563 GCA_010016025.2 Alatinidae sp. Z8VKAUB7J3 | reverse complement strand
GGAAAGGTATCACAACATGGTAATATTGTGACTTTGTAATTATGCCTCTGTCTCTGCTCCATCCACTTCATTAGTTACATGAAAAATCCCTGTAAAACCGAAGTTAAAGGGGGTGGGGGGTGGGTTGACACTATAATGTGATGCAGTGTGACATGACGATGGGGTATTAGAAAACAAATAGTTGGGTTGGACCAGGTCCTTCCCCCCTCTCATGTCGACCCTGCTACTGCATACGTCAGAATGGAAACAAACATTTGGACCTAAAGTGAAGCATACCTAAACTTACTTGGGAAACGAGACGTAAGTTGATCTAAGATAAAATTTCTCCTCTTTGTAAGCTTCAATTCAAACGCAGAGAGTTATCAGAGTGACTTGCATTATAATACCACAACTACCTTATTACTTTTAAGCTGTTTTAAAAATGGAATCAGGTAACATAAACATCAGTTTTCTTTATTTACAGACATGAATACAAAGAAAAGGGCGGAAATAATTCACGGCATGCTGACTTTTCGTGCATAGCATTGGCAACTGTACGTCTGTGCGAGTTGACTAGACCATCTTATTATATCAGCTTTTGAAATATGAATTGTGCGAGCAGCAAATATTCCACGAGAAAAGTTGCATGACCAATGTCAAACATAGAATATAACGATGTTTACCTTATTTAAAGTAAAAACCCGTTAAATAATACTTGATTTGTTTCCTACATCAATACCTACTTTGCTGGGAATGATAATGGAGGGAAAGGTCCTTACTTTAATGCGGAGTACATTCCTGGGAGAGGATCTTTCCCTTGCGGTACAATGTCCAAATAAGCATGTTTTAATTCAATGGAAAAGATAATATGGCGAATGTCATTCTCAACAAGACAAAAGTAAAAAGAACAAATAGGTCGATAAACGTAAATAAGGGACGGCCCTGTGAACAGAGGATCAGACAATTTCATATTTTTTAAAGGTATTACCTAATCTTGGACATAGTGAGTCAGTGTTTATAAAGGAGTCACCGCCGGGCTTCCAGCTTTTGAGGAAATTTGCAACTTAAAGTATATATTTCTTAGCCGTAATAAAAGGGATGACGTGATCTCCTCTTTGAAGACTAGATACGTAATCTACACAAGGTCTGGTAGAGCTAATTGACGTCTCTTGTTTGTCAAGCACTAAAATTCTGTCAGGGTACCTCTAATTTACTGTACAATCCAAACTAATGCAATAGCAGCTCTTATGCCAGGCATCCCTGAAATTTATTTCCTCATAATTTTGAACTTCTGAATTAACAGCCTACGACAATATTTTTATGACAGTGTTAAGCGAATGTTTTCATAAGACAAAACCTTACGGTGAGAATCTTACAACATAGAAAAACGTCTACAGAATTGTAATTTTATCTTAGGCATCAGCTCTGAAATGAAGAAGATTATAAAACTAGCCACTGAGTTACTGTGGTCCACGGCAATCAATGAATCTCAGGATATTTTACTTAATGGATGATCAGCTGTCAGTTCCCATAGAAACATAAAGAAAATATGATTTCGACGCATTTACAATGTTGACAATATGTTTGTCAGAGTGTTATCAGCGAATTCTTTTAGAAAAGTGTTGACGTTCTTACAAAGATGCTAACATGTTAAATCATTAACATACCTTAAAATGAAGCCCCTCTGGAACTGTAGAAAAGACATCATCTCCATGTATATCCCGCAAAAGGCAAAAAGATAGCACGAGTAACGTTGGGCGCCAAATTAGATACAACGTAAAAACCATCTTTTCGATTGTCCAAGGCAATCCGTCAGATTATTGAATCGATTAACCCAAATAACTGACAATCCACGACACTCTTCTGTCTTCTATATCGACGATTCTCTGTAACCTCTGGGTTTTTACCCTTAATCAATTCTAAAATGTGGTTGTAATCTTTATATTTACAGTTAGTTGTTAATAGTTCACAGTTTTATTCAATACCTTGTGAATGATGCGATAATCTAACTCCTAGCTGATGATTGAGAGCGTCTAAAATGAAGTGGTTAATAGATACCCTATTTGACAACCCTATGCAGACTTGCTCATAGTCAGCTTTTCGGCTAACTCCTATTAGGTTGTTGCGAACAGTCAGACCAGCTGAGAAGACCACTGAATACTTGCGATCATTTACAGGAAATGTCAAATTAACTCATTGTTGAGGTGTATCCATTTGCCTCCTGTCGTGATTGAGGACTGTAAAGACTGTACAGAAACGTGTCACGTTGAAGCTTCAAGAAGACCGAAAGGGAGCACGGATCCTCTGAAGACACTATGGCTACTTGTGGATACGGAAACTTGTACATAGGCATCTCGTAATGATAAAAGACGCGAATGATGTGTTTTTTAATTACTAGCTGTGTATGGAGTGCATATAAACAGATATTCTTCAAGAACTCAAACAACATAGCTGAGATCAAAGTCTAGGAGCTCTCTCATTTCAACAAAACATGCCAAAATATGTAGCTCTCTATTTCAAAGGCTGTTGAAGATTTTGTTTTGCGTGTAGAATGAAAATATGATGTCTCTACGCCTTTTTTCAGTTTGGAATCCATTTCGGTTTGGTTTCTGAACAAATGAAAACTCTAGTAGCTTTTCGAGGAGCCTTTTCAAATTAAAGCGTGTCAGTTCTGTACTGCAAAATGAAAAGACGGTATAATATAGTAGAAATTGAGTTTGTTTACATCTGGTGTTACCTAAAACTGTTGGTGCAGCACACTCACGAATGTGTTGGCCAGGAGTTCGAGTCCCTTTAGCATCATATTTTCTATTTTCTGAAGTGTCTTTCCAAATTGGACTATATACTACTGCTGGTAAATGGTTTAAATACAGTCAGAAATAAAGTTATGGTCGTCAGATGTTGAAGGCGAACCAAAATTGGCAGGTTAATGCCATACAATTGTTTTACGGAACGATCGTGAGGATACACCGACCTTGGTAACGTGGTAGCAACTACGTGCTTAACATATTATTGTGCCACTGCAAAATGTCGACACTGTTGAAGATATACAGCAAAATGTGTTAAAGATTTTTGATAGATTAATGAGCTTATATTAGTATACGTATTAAGTATCATCAAATTATGTTTGGTCGAGGGAATCCTTAACTCTAAACTTGTAGAAATATTCAGCAATTTATGGAAAATACTGTGCTGAGAGTGTTGTTCCCACCGTGTAACCAAGGCCATTCTAGCTTCGGTTTAGTCGAGTATATGAAATACTAGTCTATCTTCAAGTACTTTTGTTGCTCATTTTCCTGTCTGTGAAAGCATTGAAGATCGACACCACCTAATTGGAATATCATCAGAGGCAAAATTAACGCGTCTCTTATTACTATTAATTACTACCGGTCAGCGGTTGATGTGGCTTCTGAACATTCAGCTACAATTCAAGCTTCTATAATTACGAATTAAATTCTAAATAATAAAAACAAACTACATAACAAAATAATAATTTGAAAACATCCAATGATTAGGAAATCCATGACTGGAAACGTCATCTGGGAGTTTTAAAATTGTTAATAAAGAAGGAGAATTTTCTACCAACGCAGAGAAAACGCCACAAAAAGAAGCTGTATTAACAACGATCCGCCTTCTAAAAGACTTTTTCAGGTTAATTACGTCTTTGCTGCTTGAAATAGGCTAAATTGAACCGATCTAAATTTGGGAGAGGCGGGGGGGAGGGGGGTTCTTCGGAGAAAAATGCTGTCCGCAGTGAAATTGTGAGTATTGTTTTTATCATAGCTTGTTATGATTACTGTAATGGTGATATCACAAGTTAGGATAATAACGTAGCAATTATATCAGAACTATAAGACCAATGCTCTTAAGTAGTAAATGACATTCGATGGTTACGATTTTTGCGTCTAAATGCAGTAAAATCCAGGACCCTAAAATCTACCAGTTGTAATCCTCTACAGGCATTTTCTAATGGATGCTAGCACAAATTTGTACAGTTCTGTTGGTTGATCTAAAGTCGCCCTGAAAATCAAAACGAACTGTAGTTTTTATACCAGAAAGGCTGTCTACATTTGTACCTTTTTTCAAAATGCAGAAAAAATCTACCTTTTAATACGGTCCATTCTTCGTGCTCATGAACTGGAACTCTCTAGGTACGAGTCGAGGCTTCTCTTAGGAAGGCACTTTAGGATTTGATAAATAATCTTTGTTTTACTTTGATATTTTATTGGACGGCATTCTACAGAAATATCTCCTGGTCAAGAGTCACAAAGTCATGTTTCTGAGAAACATATCTACATGTATTCATATTTCTGCACTTCAATGTTTTTTACTAGAATGAGTGATTGTATAATGTATTTGCTGTCAGCAGTTGTATGGTATTAGCTGATGCTGGAAATTTATTCATTTCGCGACAATGCAAAACTATAAACGTGTTTAAAAACTATCAACCTCAATGTTAGTCGAACATATCAAAAGTTAACTTCAGGGTCATAGGGAGAAAAATTCGGACTATTATTCTTTCAAGCTAGATAGTGATACCATTACAGATTCTTATGTATGTATTTTTATTACAACACTCACAAGAGACATTAAAATTTCGACAACGTTTCATTCTATTTCAAGACTTCATCAGGTGTCTCGTGCACTGAATTGTTTCAATCCCAATTTATTCAAATTTACTGATTGAGTAAATTTTTTTCCTTCATCTACTTTATGGGAAGTTAAAGTTTGTTTACATAAAGGGAGCACAGTCCAAATACTTTCTGCAGGCGGTGCTCTTTGGGTTATGCTTATAATGTTTACCCCACTTAGGGTATTCACGACCAAATTTTGTACCCTCAAGAACTGGAAAACACAAGAAAGGGGAGACGATATCAAGTGTTTGAACGTAGTGTGGCTTGTTATTCTAGAAAGAAGCAATTTGCGTAACAACTGCTTAACAGTTGGCTTGCTAGATACCGTCAAGAATCCAGACACAAGTTGCCGTCCCTTCACTGGAAGTATCCTTCATGCTCTTTCAAGTATTTGTATCTTAGTTTACTCGGTGAAAGGGAGAGATTCATACCCGCGGATGCTCATAGGTAAGTTTTACACCTACGCTATTCTGTGTGCTTAGAAGCCGCGTTCAAGGGGGTTAATTTCACCGCAGTTCTCACAGACTATTCCATTTGTATCATGCCATTTAGTAATCGTCATCGACCGGTAATTTTATGCCAACTTCGGACAATAATTATAGCAGATAAGAAGACTTTTGAAAAAGTACGCAACTTTCCTTAATTCAGCTGATGCGTTCATCCGTCAAGAGGAAAGGAAAGCTAATGTCAATTTCATCATGAGTTAAAAACAGGTTCGGACCTACATGCAAGCCGTATCACACATTTAATCTGGAGAGGATTGAAATACTGGCCAAGTACCACAAAATCACTTTGGATCATCCTAAGAATCCTGTTCAGAGATAAATTCAATTGAGAACAAAAACTCTCTAATTTCTTAGTATTATATCTCTGCATGTAAAGATTAACGTTCGAAAGGTGGTCCTCGTCCTAAGCTTGGATGACTAATAGCAGACATGTGAGGACATCAATATGATGAGGGGCAGTTTATCATTGATTAAAATTAACGATTGGAAAGACTATAGATCTAAAGCTTTCACAGTGTAAAGGGTTTCTCAACCCGTATTCAATTTCTCTTACATCCGTTCTTATGAATGCATGGCTTATTTCAACTTACGCGATACTCTAAGACAATTGGTTTTAGTAATCTGCGAGTGTACAACGTCATTTGGTATATGAGCCTCGTCGGCTTACTTACGGGTTCCCCGAAGGGCCATTGGTGACGACAGGAAGAGCATCTGGCCTTAAAGTGCTCTATCCTCCAACAAAAGCCCCATATATGTATGTGGGCACCGCCCTAGCTCTTTCAAGTGCAAGGCGTAAAATTGCCTCAGCCTTGTCGGCTTACTTACTTGGTAGTAGATGAACAGGGTTGTAAATGTATCTATAATTCTGTTGGCAGTCTTCCAGTAAGAGTAAACATCTCTTTAATTATTTCCAAGGGCCAACATTCACTCTATGTATGAGGCACTTTATAAATTAGAAATTTGCATCCCTTTACTTATGGAAGGAACTGTTTCTGTTTAGTCGCTTTGTAAAATTAATTTGTAAAAGATGCTTTGTAAAAGTAAGAGATAAAATAATAGGCAATGTCTTTGATTCTCAATATTGAAAATAATATTGTGACTTTTCACGTCGCTTTGCTGGACTCAATTAAACCATAGTTTGTACAGAGCAAATATACCGCCCAAGTCCTCGGAATTCGTGATGCGACAGGCAATGCCGTGGTCAACAGCGATACAGGCGGAAAAATAGACGGCAATGGTTTCAAATAGTGCATCCGTTCAATCTATTTTAAAAGTAAAAAAAAATTAAGGCTTTAAACACCTCTTTGTTAAAATTTTTTTTGAATATTTCACAGCAATTCCAAACAAATACATCTGATGTAGAAATAAAATTCTGTACCTCAAATGGCCTTATCAGCTCAACATTCCGCGGAATGCCGTTGTGAACTACCAAGCCGGCAAGAGTTTAAAGATACCGGAATTTTTTCTTTAAGTTAGAGTAATGCCTCCTCTTAAAAATTTTTTAAAAAGACATAATATCTGACACAGTTTTTGACTCAGGATACATATTTGCTTTGTTTTCAGTTTGTTACAAATAATGTATTCGATGTCGATTCTTGCAGCGTTTTAGGTCCTCAATATTTTTGTAGCGAATCTCATACATATTGCTCTAACGTACAATAACTATAGGCAAAGGCTAATATAAAGGAAAGAGAGGTGATTATCAAATAAAAAATTGAAAGAAAAGGATGAATAATGCATGTAAAGAGGATTTAGTGATGTAAAGCAGCTAAAGAGTCATACAGTTGAAGTTTTTGCAAAATTAGTGACATTTCCCTGTGTATTCCTCTTTTACTCTTTCTGGCTTTTGGGGGATATTATTTGTCATGCCTTAAAATTTCTGCTTTCTGTCCAGCCTTGCAATGTAATTTTTAGAAGTTGCTATCCCCAGCTATCATATAGTTCTTTATTTCATTGATGACGATTTTTGGATTTTTGGAAGGAAGGGTCTGGATACGAATGTCATTCACGGTTTCATTTGGTTGGTATAGTGGTAATCATAGAGTGTAATGGTGATTAGAAGCCTCGTCCTTACTTTTTATGCATTCTATACTCTTCGATATTCTTCAATATTCCTTTATTTTATATAAATTTATAACCCTTCCGTTTCCTCTCACTATTTTCTAACGAATCTACATGTGACGCGGTTCAAATTGTGACAAGACTTTCCCATGGTTTATATCGTCGGAGAAATGTCCAGCCGCAAATTGGCGGTTCAAAAACCGTCCTCTTGGAAAATTCACGTAGGGAATGTGTTGAGCAGGAGTAATAATGTACAATAGTTCAAAGCTGTGTTTCTAAGAAAATTTGTACTTTGAAATACGAAAATTCCTGTCTTACACTTCATTAACGTTAGCACATCGGAAAACACATCCTAAAGCAGAATGTTAAAAACCACTTGTACGAAACCTTCCTGCGAAGTTTTCTCAAAGTAAATTAAGGTTATACAATACGTTTTGTCAATATCGTACAAATGAAATTTGATGCTGACAGAGATAAAAGAAACAACAAACTGGAAACGTGCTTTGGTAACACTATGTATCACACTGAACTGTAAAAGGCCTCTTTTAGGGAGGGTATAAGCCGTTTTTATACGCGTTGTTGCTTACTTGTTGTTTGGTAACACATTACCCCTAGTCCTGTAGGAGGCAGAACGTTGCCATTGTCAACCATCAAGAAAGTGAGAAATAATGCATATGTGTACGGCGTTGGTACCAACATGATGCATAATGGTATGAAGACGTTTTGGTCCTTCTGATTTAGTAAGGGTGCCTGATCATCTACTGTTTATTTCACCTGCTTCTCTCTACCTGAGTTTATACTCGCGAAATACATGGCTTGTAAACCGCAGGATGTTAAACACCCATCAAAGAGCGCATCAATACTAAAGAACTCCTGTTTGGGAAAATAGAGATTTAAACAAGTTCAAACCTCGTAATTTTATTAAAGGTCGGAGTTAAATTGCTATTTTTTCATGCTTTTAATGTCTACATTATGAAAAATCCTTCCATGGTAAAGCACTCTTTGTTCACTAATCTCATTTGAATAATTCTCCTTGAAGACTACGATGATAGAGAAAATCATTCCTAATCAACCTCCTACTGTGTCCTTTTCATACAAAATCCATTTCATATTCTCTGCATTACCACCATCGGCTAAAGCTTATTACTCTCCTCTTGAGAATTTTAACTTTATCAATAACAACTTCATAATGCTGATTGGAGCCCCAAGTCTGGTTCTTGACGTACTCCCGGCATGCATTTGAAGCAACGTTACACTGTTAGGGAGAGTGGGGAGCTTGAAATATCCAAGTATAATATTTTGTGAAAGCAAAAGGAGTTGGGAAACTGGTTAAACGGTGCCCGTAAAACAAAGAAAGGAATCCACACATTTCACATAAAAAATTATGGGTATGATAGTTTGTCGATAGGATTGGATGTATGCAGTTGATTTTATATTGTTTTGGATTTAAAAATTGGAACAATCTAAAGTGATATACTAGGCCCAGAATAAACTTTTCAATATTACAATAAGCTGTGTTAGATAGCATAGAGTATTAATATAAAACCAGGTTGCAATGTTAAGTGTGCAAAAGAAATAGGCAGCTAGAAATAGGCAGCTAGCATCTAGAATTAAGAACAAAATTGTGGAAAGGGCAACATGTGAACGGAATTGAACATCAGTCCATTTAAAGATGCATTTAATATAGAGAAGATATAGAAGATTATCATCGAGAAGAGAAGATTTGAAATGTTAGTTTTGAAAAGAACACTAGAGAAATAGAAATATGTCACAACCGGGAATCGACGATAGAAGATTCTTATAGAAAATGGATAATAATGGATGGCTGTGCAGAGGCGTAGATGGTTGTAAAGGCTCAAAACGTACAGAATCTGCAAAAAAGAGGTGCGCACGGTTGATCTGAGCGCATTTGGATGACACTGTACGTTGTATTAGATTCTAGAGCGTGTTGGTTAGTGGCTGCATGATAGCGCAAATACCTAAACTGTCTTAGAATTTATGTTCAGTAAGACACTACAAAATATATAATACTTTAATTGTAATTAAGGAGTCTTTAATAAAATAAAGTAACACAGAGCAGGAAAAACACGAGTCAACTTTCAGCCACCTGAGCATATGAACTTTCTGTACATATCGCGTAAACTGACTGTAACTTTGCAAATGACTCTACTCAAAAAGGTCATGCCATTGATTAGAAAATAACGACCACGGATTATCGCAAGTAATTACAAGATGATGTGAGGTACTTAAACGACCAAATGAGGAAATTCAAATGATCATGCTCGTGGAATACCGGAAGCATGTCATCTCTTTTACCGGGCGTAGTTCAGCACAAGAGAGACCCGCTAACCAATAGGATTTGCTGATGATCTACGCACACGCGAAGGACATCCGTTTAATCTCAAATTTTGCATGAATGACAGTTCAGGCGTATGGTGGGAAGAAATCTAAACGATTTGCGGATGCAAATAGTGTGTGCTTATGCAAATAGGGAGACAGCATTCCGACCAGCATTCCATATCTTGAGATTTTTGTTAAACGAAACAATTTGGAGTTAAAACACAATTAACATGCCAATTGCTAAGCGATATTGGTAAATAAAAGCATGAAATTGTGATGTGAAAAGATGTGAAATTTCTGCTGCCAAAAGCTTTTCCCGCAAAATAAGGAGCCTTGACTTTCTAACCATAAATCGAATATTTTAAATCCAAAAAGAGTTTCCCTTTCAAATTTTTTGAAACTAAAATTGCACGTATTTACTGCGCCAAAATTTTTCTAGCATCTAATAAAAAGATTAACCTTTCTTCGAAATGATTAAAATGTAATTAACGCTAAATGAGTAACAAATTAACTAATTTATGGATAAAAAAGGCGGCAATGAAATCACTTTACTTAAGGTTTAAGGAGAATGAATGAATTTACAAACACTTTGGCAAGAAATGAGCTCGTTGTATATAAACACTTGTAGTCTTACACTTTTTATACTTCATAGCTTTTTGCAGTTAATAAAACATGATTCTAGAATTACAGGACTCCAGATTTTGAAATACACTGAATCATAGATCGCTTTCTATACATATTTGTAATAATGGAACGCTTCAATTGATAAAGGCACATCAAAATATAAATTTTAAAGTTAACATAACTCAGATTTATGAATATTTAATAATATTAGCCAAAACCGAGATATGTAACAAGTGTATATTAGTAAGCACATGATGGACGTCTATCCGCCAAATTCTTTAACATCGCAAGTTTGGTTCCTAAGAGTAAAATGTCATTCTCCCAGGGGGGTGGGGGGGGACAAACAAATGTTTTATGTCGTTCTGTCCTGTTTCTATGATATTATGCATGTATGAGTTTCTTTGCAGTTTAAATTGTAAGAAAAATTACATTCTAAATTAAGAAGCTGTGCTTTTACCCTGATCAAACGGGGAACGTAAGAAATAAGTCTATAAACACTGCTTTAAGGATATAGCTAACGTATCATTTGTGTGTGGGAGCTTAGACGTTTTCAAAGATATTTCCTACAAGCTTTGCCTTTCTACTAAAAGCAATCATGCGACCCGATAAATAGTCTTGTTGATATAGTCTGGTTAACTTAAATGTTGATTGATTATAAACAAAGTAAAAATAACACTCTATCGTCTTCCACTAACAGAATTGTATATACGCCGTGTTTTCACGACAATTCTTTCATTCCCCGTTGCTCTGCTAAGGCAAGGTTTGTATATAGAAAATGCAATGTTAGTATATCGTAAGTATATGCTGCTCTTTGTACAAGGCCATTTTCGGTTTTTGGAGGTAGACACTTTTAGCCTTCCCCCGTGTAAATACCATGGTTACGTCCTTGCATCAGAAGTACAGCTCAGCTTTTACTCCTGCACGACCGGTTTTAAAATCATAGAAATACCATTGGATCAAGTACTAATTAAGTTTGCATTAAGTTCATCATGGATGTCTTTCAACTTTCTATAAACAGTTCAAATGTATTAGTGCAAAGCTATAAGCTTAACATGACGGCCATTTCTAATAGATTTTATGATAAATAACATATGTTAATGGATTAGAAGCTGTTTTTAAATAAATCTTTAAGACTACAACGAGACTTAAAGATCTTTGTTGGATCCCCCGATCTTGAAGAACTCATCTTTTCTTGGACAGAGAATATTATCTGGCTATATTATTGAATAAGAACACAGATGAAGTTTAGTTTCTTCAAAGAAGGAATTTCAGTAAGCACTATCACATTTCCGTCTTAATGACAGGAATGCACGCCTAATAAAAATCAATTAATGTGTAACGAGTCTGAGTATTCATTAAAGTTGCAGTCTTAAATAAGACTAATAATTGTTGCCTAGGTTGCGATTTCATTCTTTGCAGAGGACAGGACTCTGTTTTAAACTGATTGGACCATTTAATACTACAGCTAATGATTTACATGTTTGTAGATGGGAACGATCTTTATCGGTCCCTTTTTTTAAAGGTTCAAGTTCTTGAACTTAGAAGACAAACAATTATAGACTTCACGTATGCGTCATGCATAATGCAGATTTCTAGATTACTTGAACGGATTCTTGATATCATGAAGAAAATTAATTACGCAGTAACCGCAAAGAACGAAATGTTCTTTAAACATATGTTTGCAAGAAATTGGAATGATAAGTATGAGAATGGTAATGATAATGCTAGTGATGATGATGATGATGGGTGATGATGGTGATGATTATGGGAATAGTAATGATGACGACGATGACGATATTGCTGAAGACGATAATGATGATACTGATGATAATAGTGATGATAGTGATGATGATGGTAATGATGATAATGATTATTATTATAATGATGATAATAATAAGGACAGGAAGAATGATGAGAAACATATTCGTATCAATACAGATCAAGGTCAGAACCAGAATCAGGATGATTGCTATGATAATTCCAATAATGATGACTATGATGACAATGATGACTATGATAACAATGATGACTATGATGACAATGTTCAAGATAACATGACGATGACAGGGACAACAAATAAATATGGCGAGTATAATAAAGGACGACTTTTCTGAGGAAAAATTGTGTTAGGGATGTACAAAAATCTCATTCACTTCAGGTATTGAAGATTGTCGTATAAAATCTGACTTACTATTAGTAGGTAGTTCTTTTTCTTGTTCCTTTTCCCTCGTTTGCATTCAGCAATTGGCAATATGGCAATTAGCAGCATTAAAAGTTTCAATGTACTTGCAAACTGTAGATATTCCATTTCTTCGATGACGCACTTTTTTCCTTCTAATGTCAGTATCTCCGTTTCCTTTCAGTAATTCAGTGATGGCTAAAAGTAAAAATAGCAGACGTATAGTTGGTAACTGACTCTGTTGGTAATTCTAGTTGATAAAATCCCGCACTTCTAGGGCCTCAGTGTTTCATAAGAAGATTTTCAGGTTTCTCGTCGTCGTTAGTAGCCTGCAAGGCTGATAAGAAACTCAAGAAACAGACATGCTAATTGCGTAAAGAGAGAGAGAATGTAATGCGCCTTTGTCACAGAGGTATTTTAATACCAGGGTATAATTTGCTCGTTTTGTCTGGACAAGCTTAAGTCTTTTCAAAAGAGTTCTGAAATGGGCACACATGACAAGATGCCTTTGACTCTACACAACGATAAAAATTTGACGTCAAAAAAGACTTCAAAACGAGGACGTGATGTGGAACTATGCAGGTGTTTTTTCTCGGATAATTTTGTATAGGGTGTGATTTCGTCTTCCTCCTTTCTTCTATTTAAATTTTGCATTCTCAAGGCAGGATGCTCTATATTTTACTAACTTCTAAGGTATGCAAGTATCACCGTACTTAATCTTACTTAATCTTAATCTTTTGCACAAAATCTTGTTGTCTTTCAAATGATTTCAAAAAATGACAGTTAAATAACATTTAAAAGAAAGTGTGTAGACTAGCCTACAGTGTAATAAATGATGAACTCTTTAAAACTTGCTAAAGTTAAATATGCTAGTAATTTAAATAGGTAATGATTCTTGATTACACGTTTGTTTTTTCATGAGCAACAGTTGCTTGACAATTTTCCTAAATCAGGCCTGAAGTTGCTTAAGTAGTTGCTTAGGTATCACTGCAGGTTATTGTCGAATTTCGTTGTGTTGTAAATGATGAAATACCAAATGATGGTTGGATCTTTGATCTCTTTGCTAGAAACACATTATCAACAGTGTAATATTTGTCATATATCAACAGTTTGTAATCAATTCTTATTGAAAAACGTTTCTTGATTTGTTTTTCAGGCGTTTGAAAAATTGTCCCTCCTGAATTTGAGGCCTCGAGTTGCTTAGCTTGTTGCTTAGATTTTGGACCAAATCGAGGCCTCA
>JAAAKM020002317.1:0-13563 GCA_010016025.2 Alatinidae sp. Z8VKAUB7J3 | reverse complement strand
TCCGCTAGGATACAACCCCAAGTAGAAATGGCATCAGAATTGGCCATTGATAATTTTACGCTATCGTCAATAGGAATAGATTTGGAATCGTGTTCGTGAACCTTCTATCGTATCCTCTACCAATTCAATGATGCCCGTTGTCTTCGCTGAGGGTACCCACCAACCGCCACGACCATCCTTGAAATTAAATCTTTTCTTTTCGTTTTGTTTTGTTCCTACTTAAGTATCCGGAAAATACTCTGATACTCTGAAGGAAACCGGGGCATAATTTGAGTGCACGTTATGGAAGTCGTCCCTGTTCTTCCCGGACAGCAAACAGTCGGAAACAAGGTTGTTGACAAAAGATTGCAGCCTGTCAGGACTTCGTTCGGAAGTACCTCAATGAAGCCACACTCGGACAAATTGCCCTTAAACACTCCATCCTTAACTTGCTTTACGAGGACAAAATAATCCTCGCGTGTTAAGGACGGTTCTTTTGGTTGCGTGTAATGTTTCTTCGTGGAATGAACATCAAGCAGGCGCTTCCTACTTCTATCGGCAATTTAATGAAGCCTAATTGGTAGTTGTCACGTACGTTTAATTTCAAGTATAGAGGTTTATAAATACCCTTCTTACAATTACCGATTCAAACACGAGCACGAGCTATTCCATGTTTATCCACCAAGTGTGATACTACTGTTCACCCGGACGAGGGCTAATGACAAGCATGTGGACGGGGGTACAATTTTACACTTTTTACGGCTCATTCTTAACAGATAATTGGTCCGGTTAAATCTATTAAGGCCCCGTCTACGTACTTGTCATTAACTTTCGTCAGGGTGAACAGTACTATCACATTTGGTGGATAAACATGGAATCGCTAGTGCTCGTGTTTGAATCGGTAATTGCAAGAAGGGCATTACAAATTAGGTATCATTAAATTGCCCATAGAATGAACTACGTACCTTATAAATTTTATTTAAATACGAATACAATATCGATGATTTTGAAAGGGGGGGGGTGTTAGGAAACTGCAGTAGCGCCCGTCAAGCCTCCACCTCGTCTTGTAAACTTTCCGGATAAATTGCACAAGAATTGTTTGTATCCGATGGATTCGTTAACGTTGTCATCAGAAATAAAAGTAACGTCGAGACTCTCGTCATCAAAAACAGCTCTGTACTCGTCAACAACGAATCTGCGAAAGAAAATTCATCCTCTGAAAAGTCCTCCAGCCAAAGTGAAGTGCTTTGCTATTGATCGCCATCTTCATTCAAATGTTTGTACCGGCTCGTCGTCACGTGACGCATTGAGCAAGGAGTCTCAACATTCAGGCGGCAGCTCTTTGATCTCCAAAGAGCTTTCGCAACCATTGAATTCGAGTTACTATGGAATGAGTGAACATACATTTACGACGTCGTCAGGTATTCCATGAAAGCCATCTATTATTCTAACCAATACAATCTATTCATGAACACAAGGATGGGAGGGCAGCGGGCCTAAAAATGGGTAAGGTATATTGACGCCATGAGTGTATGGTCCTTCAAAATTTGCAAGAGATTTTTCAACGCGACTCTCACTGGTCCAAGGGGGTATACACATCATTCCATTTCGATTCTATTAATACTCACAGCAACACACTTTAACAACCCAACCTTTGAAAGCTACGAACAATCAATTACCTTTAGTAAACAATAGATTAGAGAGCCCAAAAAAGTCAACATGAAGTTGGTTTTCGTGATTTACAGTCAACTTTAACTACAAATACTCCACGTTACGAAAGTGAGGAGGAAGCTACGTCACGAAGTAAGAGTTTACAATGCGAGGTCGATCCATCAAAAAAGAATTCAATACAAATTTTAGAGCAGATTTATAAATAACGAAGAAAAAACACCAATGAAGTAAGAAATCGTGAATGCATCGTATGGTGACCTTGCCATAGTAAACAGCAAATCAATAAAGTAACTAATAAACTCGAATACTGCAATATGCGGGAGTATTTTATTGTTTTCGAAAGGCTCTACGTGAGTATTACGACATTCTCTAAGAGGAAAACACATTGGAAGGTTTGGGAAAGACGGATGTTGAGGAGTGTAACTGATTAACTTGGTGGTAAAATTCTTTTTCATACATTAAGTGGAAGAATATGCAAGAAACGGCTGAGGAGGGAAGACGGAACGAATTTTTGCGACTACAAAATCTAGAAGAGTGGAGTGAACGTACTTTAGGGTCTTTTGGCAATATGGGGCCAAAAATAGTCATATTCCTTTGTTTCCTCCCTTGCTTCTTTCTATTTTCGGGGGAGGGATCGTAACCTACGCATGCCAGCAGAGCAGGGTGTACGCAAAAAATGTTGCTACTTGGTGGGCCTTTGCTCTTAGCGTTCCCTGTTCCGGTCAACCATAAGTCAATTTCAAGCTACGGTATTGTCTGCAGAAATGTCTGAAACACGCCTACTCAAAACCACTCTCTTTACAAGTACAAAATTACGAGATTCCTAATAAGAAAGAGCAAATACAATAATGAACTAAACGAGACCTTTTCCGTACATATTACACGATAATGACATATGTATACCAGAATTCCCTTTTCCCACAGTATTACATCAAATTTTTAAACATGCTACCAATTTCACAATAACAACTTACTACCATATGAATGTCAAAAGACACTAATGTATTTATCTAATCTATTATATTCATATTAAACTATTAAATCTAAAGAGATAATAAATGTATTACGAAGCATCCACAGACAGTTGCAAATCGACTTAATTACTTTTGCTCGTATAATACAGTTTTGTAAATATCCTGAGAGAGTACAGGTTAATATCGTGATGTTAGCTCTAAAATGTACAACCCGTATAAAAATGACTACTTTATACAGCTCACAAATTCTTGAAATACATTCCTAGAAATTTAAAGGGGCTTCCGTGAAAACCAATTTAAAATAAAATGATAATACTGCTCTACAATATTGCCGTGGCAATCTGTCGATTCTCGACCTCAACAGACAATCTATGACAAGAAATTGCCCTGTCAGTTATAACGTGTAAGGTAATCCGAAAGATGAGGTAGAAATCGCAAGTGGTACCAGTTACCCAAACAAAGATGCCCCGAGTTTCAAATGCTCCAGGAAATCGTGCAGTTCCTATTCTCAGTGGCAGTTATAAAGAAGGAATTACTAGACGTGCTAAGCACTTGAAGAGCTTTATAAAGGAACTGAATTGATACGATCAAAGTTAGTAATCTGGGCCAGGAAATTTATATTTTCAATAAGTATTGACATGAAGCAAGAACAGTAATTTTCGATGACAGCCTATGCTAATATAACTAGTTATTGAACCCATGATATCATTTAAGAACCCCTTGTTTGAATTTTTACCGATTTCCAATTTGTTTAAGTTCTTAATTTCGGTAGCATATATAAATGTTTTCTCTAATAATAATTAATATATTTTACATATACTATTTCATATTTGTACATGACATGCTTTGGGCAATTTCAGGCAGACTGTTAATTAGTTTGGGTGGACAAGTTACCCGCACTCCATGCCGTTATTAAACTTTAAACTATAAATAAATAAAGCACAACAAGTGGGGCAAAAACAAAGTATGCGTGTTTCTACTCACAATAGCATGTACTTGCTCACAACAGATCCACGCAGCGATCAATGAACTCCGAAGCATCAAGTTGTACCTATCAAAACTATCGCAATAACACTCTTCGAGCCTTATCTTGCAGTGCTGCGTACGTCATCAACCGAAATCATTCCTGTCCCTTTCCCGCTTCTTATTCTATAACCCGATCTTATATCAAATGGCTAAATCGGTATGAAATTCACGAATAAAGCCACCGTTACCTATTCACCACAACGAAAATAAGACAATAGTTCTCAACGAAACGAGCAGGAAAGTTAAGTGCGAAAAGCAGTACTTGCTCAACGCAGGAATAGCGGAATAAATTATTAAATCGCAAGGGGAATGCATATTCACAAACACTCATAACGGGAAAATTGATATTCTGACTCTTCTTTCTTTATGCATACGGCAACCTTGTTACCTCATTAACAGTTAATATGTAATTAACTAGAAACATCTTTAAAAATACTTGAAATCTAACCAGCCACTCCGGTTGTAATAGCTGCCAAAATTTAGTAAGCCAAATGGATTCAAGTAACTATTCAGGCTCAATAAACTGCCCAGGTCCAAAGGATTGTTAAATTGAATCAGAATATCTACCAAGCTTCAACTGGCCCACCATATGGCAAACGCTTCTTCTACCACTCAGTACCCACGTAAGAGGCGACCAATCGAGTAACATAACGATAATCAATGGCACAAATCACCAACGGCTAGGATTCAGTACAAAGCAACGAGGCGACTATCACAGTTCGAACAGTCGGTACCGCTTTCTAAAATTCGACACTGGATCTTTATAAAGCAAAGGATCAATTTTTACAAAAGAACTACGTAAAGGTACAGATTCCATAATTCGTGAAAATTCTTTAAAACAAGTTCGTTCTTGTTTAAAGAATTCATCTTGAGATATTCTTATACCTAATTTCTCTTTATTTACAAGTCCACCGTTAAAATGATGTGAGGAGCACAGAAGAATTGGACTCTTCTTACTTACTGTGGCGACCATGAAATTAAAAGCTATACCCTCACAATTTACAAGCTGATTGATCAGTTCTTCCATTTCTTGCGGTAAATGATTTGTATAAATGTAGTTGTAGTATCTGATGGGAGAGAAACAATTCAAAACATAAGTTAAATGCGAATATTTGTGTGCACATACATATATAATCTAATAACATAATATCCCATTGGATCAGCGATGTTATCATATAGTAGATGTACTCATGAGCACGCTGCTCAAAGATTTCATTAGACTAGTAGACCAGAATTACTTTCCAGACAAATTTCAACTAAATGAAACTCAATACGATAACTGATATTTCTCCATGCAGCTTCCAACAAAAAGCCAATCTCTTCGCCAGAGATCTCTGATAAGCAAGGGGTCGTAAACATGCCACATATCTAGATGTTAGTCTGTCACTACTCTACTGCGTTTGCTGCGAATCAACGCGTGTTGTTCGACGTCGTGCTGTTACGATTCGCAATTGCTTGTTCCGAAAACAATCTTCCATCAACACAAAGTTGTGACGCGTCCTTTGTTACTCCACCGCAAGGGTATTTTCGCACTCTCTACCACCATCCCCTACTTCCCAATTGTGTACAGTCGTTGCACAGTTGACATAACCCTGTGTACGTTAGTAAAACAACTATGAGACTATACAATGAAACAAGATTTCATAAAGTTGGAAGACGGTAACTAAATCGCATTGATCGACAAGACGACGCCACGTTTGCTAGGCGACTATACATGGCAAGAAAAACCGGCTTCTGCACACAATAACTGCGAAGAATGCTATTTATTTATACTTTCCCTAACGGCACGACGGTACATTCTTCATGAGAGTTGGGGAGCCAAATAATCCCACAGACGCCCTTGGAGTCAGGCGGAGGTCAGTCTAAAGCAGCACCAGCTTGTATTCCGTCTTATCCCTACAAATAAATGGCTTTGTCCTTTCTATTTCAATGAAATACAGATGATCCTGTAAATTTTAAAGTTCGCTGGATTAACTGACTGTCGACAGTGATGAAAACTCCCATCGAAGTATTGCTTAACGTACGTATATCCGATTGGCATACCTAGCTCTCCTAAATCTGCTGCAGAAATCCGAAACTGAGTTCAAGAACAACTTTATTTTCATACCAAAAAGATTCGGCTTAGCTTCAGATCTTTAAAATAAATTGAGATCTAAATCTAAAGACTTCTTTAAAAGGAACTAAAATGTTAACTTGTTCCCTATAAATTGAATATATATAATATTCTCTATACTAGCCATTCAGTTACTTTATCAAATCTTTAGCTATTTGTATTCTGTCAGTTTCTTGCCAAACGATACTTACACCTACGCCTAAAACTTTCTTTTAGTTCAGTAGTGGCCTGTAAAGTGGTCCTTCACGTTCACTGTTAAGAACCAATGTTTCCGACGACATAGTGTAACAAAACGGGAAAAAAATTGATCAACAATATGAAACAAAACACTTAACCTCCCTACCTTGTGGAGTGAAAAATAATTTTAAATATCAAAATTCAAGAAAAATACCAATCACATTCTAAATCATTTGATGCCTGATTATCATCTTTAGCTTTGTACGATTTTTTACTAACGAAATATTTTCTAACTTATGTTATAAACCACATTTTAACGTAGCCAGAAATCAGCGCTGAACCCGTAGAAATGTCAAGAGTTTGTCCTAAATTGGTACATGCATCGACGATTTTTAGTAAAAATGTGAACTACACGTTGTCAAATGTCCCTCTTGACACCCCTATTTACGATACCCCCCCCCTCGGAAGTCCTTAACTCAACTAAAACAATGCAATTATCCAGTTTATGAATAAAAAGGGTAAAAGATCTTCAAACGTCCTCAAATAACCGTCTTGATCGATGTTTCATCATGCCATTGAAAGCATCAGGCTGTGCTTCCACTGCGCATGGCGGCGTGAGGGATGTGCCTGTACTGCCTTTTAGGACCACCTTCCACAGTGTATTAATAACGCGTCAAATTAACTTAAAGCCATGTGATCAAATATACGATTCAACCCAGTCAGACTTTCATAGTTAAACCTACATTCAAACTGCGTGATTTGACATTTGAGGGAGTCTTGTGTTTGGCCAACGTCATACATCATTTCCTCATCTGGCTCATATAAGCAAAATTTGTCTAGTCCAACTGGTTAGTTCAATTTTACGCAAATACGTACAGCACAGGATTGTTTCCGACATTAAGAAATTGCGAATAATAATGAAGTAAACTGCACCTTCACTTCTCAAAGTATTTTACAATATATACAGGGAATGACAGTGTAATATTTCTGATAGTAAACTGGCAGCAAAACCAGGAAAAGTAAAGAAACCAGAAATAGAGTAGGAAGACCCAGGAAAAGACGTTGTAAGGAGATAATACAGTGACGAAAAAGGATACCTAAATGTGTTGGGGGGGGGGGGGGGCGACGGCGCCGAAGGAAAGCTGAAGCAAAATCATGCCCAGATGGAGGAAGAGGGTGGACACGAGAGTGAAATGAATAGAAAGAGACGAGAGTTAGGAGATCTGTGTTAGCAGCAGAATTGGGGGCATCTGAAAGCTAAGGAGGAAACTGAGACAGCAGGAGGATGCAGCGAAGAAAAAGAGAAGGAAAAAGTGGGAGGGCAGAAAGGAAAAGGAAAAGGAAAATTGGCGGGAAAATAGCTAAGAAGAACATGAGAAGGAAGAGACTCGGATTAAAGAGAACACAAATGGAGAGGAGGAAGAGGGGAAGAATACATACTATAATCGAGCAAATAATACCATATCCTTACTGCCGTATTAGGTCAGGGTTGTTCCAATTCCTATCTGTAGCAATACATTCTCAGTGTTACTACACTTTTCCTGTACCAATGGTTAGTTCAGTAACACATGATGCTTTTGGAAGTTATACATAGAATTATTACTACTAATAATACTGAAAGATAACAACCTGTGGAAAACTGCTGCATTCGGCATCACTAATGAAAATGTATTTCTCTTTTTGGATGAGAACATCCAGGATTTCTCCTTGTATTGCCAGTAGTGCGATCGCGGACTAAATCCAACAATCCGGTCAGGAAATGACTTCCATGTCTTAAATGCAAAGTCGATCTGATTATGCAAAAAGGAGATATCAGTTATTTGAGACAAATCACAGGAATGTGGTTGTTAGCAAAAAACAATCCGATAACAACATATTTCCATGTATAAAGTTGGAACACACAAGGCCAATACACGTAGCACACAGCATCAACACCGAAATCGAAAAACACACACATCTATGAACGTGAGTACCTACATGCACCCCTATTTTCACCTGGAAATAAGTGTAACTCGTGATATTGGATTTGTGATGGCTGGAGTTTTAAAATTTTCTTCATTAGTACGGAGTTCGCATAATAAGAACGTCGTTTCTTCCCAAATAAGCATTGAAGCCATGTGCCACATTTGAACGACATTATCAGCACAATTCGTATACCCTCAACATTATTATGAAAACATATAAACTCACCAGCAGGTTGATGAATACGACTATCATTTCCCACTATATTTGTGCGACAAGAGTATACAGAAAAATATTTGATCGATTGCATACTTCATGACCGTATCACATGAACCGAAAGAAATACCGAAAACAAGCACATTTTAAGAATTCAGTCTAAATACTACCTGTTCGGTGCTCGGAATTGTATACTGAAAAGTTATTTAACATGACGATCTGAAAACTCAGATATTTTTTTATATCTTCTCTTTCACGGTTAACAACGAACTAGCTACTCTCCTTTGAGTAAAACTACCACTAACAATACACAGAGAACAACATACGGTAGCCTATTCGCCAGTCTATAAAAAGTTCGAACTTGGCGTAGTATCAAGTATGGTAATACGGGCCTTAGTCTTTTCATCAGAGATATCTTCACTAAGCACTTCTCTTCCCTCCCCTTCTTCCTTCCAAGCCAGCCCACCATGACTTTATTGGGTGGGAAAGTTTTGAATTTTTACAATCCCTAGAAGGCTCAAAACTGCAATTGAGAGACGTAGACTTCCCGTCTTTCTTATCTCATTGCATAAGTGAATTGAAATACGCAAGTAACCCACCTTTAAATGCCCGTAACAAATTTTCTTGGGGGGGACGGGGGGGGACGTCGGCAAGATTTAGCTATTGGGCGGGCACCCCCCTTGGCTGCGTGCCTGAGGGCAAAAGGGATAATCGTAGAACTCACCACTCCAATCAGCGTCCTTTTTCAACTGAACGTCGATACTATTTACTCTTTTACAAATGTTTGTCATTACTGTGAACGAACCTTCAAAATACTTCCCTCCCTCCCGCACTATACTCATTGACCAATAAAGAAAGTCACTTTGCGCAAAGAGGCAATACTCAAAGAAACCAGGACCTGTTGTGTATCTTATCTTGTTATTCTTCCCCAATAAAAACGTCTATATGCATTGCCACTCTCGAGCTCTTGCACTGTGAATATAAGGGCAATAGTTGCATTCTAAGGTGACACAGTGTTCGCAGAATAACATGTTTAATAAAAGCAATATTCCTTCCAACAACATCAAATACGTACTGTCAGACTTAGACATAAATAGGGAGTTCGACAAGGCCCTAGATTTTAGTTTCATCTCCTCCGTGTGCATTGAACAATGCTGCTGTGCCGTGACAAAAGGCCTTACTGCTACTCTACTGTTGTACAATTTTGGAAGGTCTGTGCTGTACATACCTCGTCTTGGCTTATCACTACGTCTTCGTCAAATGAAAAGACCGCGTCTGTCGCTAGTAGATCGCTATCGAGGAATCTGCTATTCAGGCTCTACGAAAGAAGATAATGTAAGTTTGCGAGGAATACGCTGGTGCAATTCCCTCGTGCCATACACTACATCTAGATTACTGCAAATGGAAAAGATGTAGCCATAACATGAGTTCTTGATATAAGAAAACAGAAGATATCGGAAACGATAAATAAAGCGAAGTAAGATATTAGAAAAAGACGAGACTTAAAAAGAGGGTCAGAATGAAGGCATAGGAGTTCATGAAAGACGCAGGTCATATGTCGAGAGAACATTTTGCGGAGATTCGAACGAAATGAACAAAGATGGAATAACAAAATAATGCTGATTATATGAGGCTTACACGCAGACGAAAAGGCCATGAAAAGAAAATTACGACAGGAAACGCTGACTCTGACACAAGGGATTACAGCCATAAGAAGTTGAAGCAAGAGATGAGAGCAGAACTTATTTATGAGCGAATCCTTAATTATGAAAACTGACATAATATATCCAGATTCTCACGTTGCCCTGGACCTTTGACTTGGACCTTCCATTTCCTGTAACAAACCATTGACACAATACTCTAAGCAAAAAATGGAACATAAAATCATAGGGAGTCGAATTTGGGGTACATTCTGTACCGGCACGTTGCTATGCAAACCACACTATGATGATCTCGTTGGTAACGTACTTTGCTTTCTCAAGTTGCCACTACAATTTCCGATCCCCGATCGATGGATGTCACTATCCAGCTCTATGCAACATCGAAAACCAGCCCATCTGCATCGTGCGAGGTGTCAAAATTGTGGCATGCAATATCCTCTTCTCATATCGAAAACAATAATTACCGTATCGAACTCTTCAGACAGAAAACAAATTTGAAAGGAATTCATTTGTTCCTGACATAATTACCTTTTTCCCGGGGTAAATAACTCTTAGGGCTACTTTCGTCTTTGGCCAAAGATCTTTATCAGGAATTTTCACAGATGGCAGCCAAATAACCAGTATCTGCAAACAAACAAGGAGAAAGCCACATGTAATGACTTATAAAATCCAAGTTGGTTGATTACCAACTTTAAAAAGTTAAACAAGTTCACATGGTACAAAAGTTTGCAGCAATAGGACCATTCGCGAGCTCGAACCAGTTGTCCACATTTGCTTACCTGGCATCAAATGTGGCTCTACCACAAAGTGAAATGCTGTAAAATAATGGGAGCCTTAACTGGCGTAAAGATTGTAACAAACAGACGCCAATACAAGTACGAAGGGCGAAGGATTGACCTTCTCTTGTCGCATGTGGTATACATTCCAACACGCAAAATCCAGAAATCTGTTTCATAAATATTTTTATCACTCTCATGTGGAATTGTGATTGAAGAATCTACAATCCATGAGCATGCACTACAGTCTTAGCAGTAATTGGTGATGGGTTTCAATAAACTTGACGGTGTGATGAAACGGGTAAAGGGCAAAAACGATCATATGCTGTCTGACAGGATAATAGTAACTAATCCATATGAAACCGAACTAGAGTAGATTAAAAAATACAACGGCAACAGACGCATGTGGTAAAGTATATAACCTGGAAATGATGCAAACATAACTGACTATTTTAAATTGTACATATGTAAAATAGTATCTTGAGACCTGAGAATAGTTCAGCAATATGCAATACTCTGTATACTAGGTGGTTGGCATTGACAACAACAACCATACAAAATTAATGAGTTGTGCATCAAAAATGAAATTCAACAATCCATTGGAAATAGTCTTACACAATTATGTATGCTTTAAGCCAGACCTAAATATAATTGTAAACATAATCCTATGTTACTAGGGCAATAGCTACCTTACTTCCATACTTAGTGCCTCTTGCAAAGTTTCCCATAGCTTCAACAGAAGGTTTTACTTACTATGTTATTAAATTTTAAAAACAAATGTTTTCTTGTAGCTGTCCGTCTAAATCTGTATATTCTGACAGAGTTTTATCTTTGGTAAACAGACTATAATAGTCGCCTATTAGTTAGAACTCAATGTAAAACTCAATGTAAATATTAGATACATTCATGTGTTATTCAGTAAAAAGCAGATGACGTAAAGTGAATTTGTATCAATTCCTTGCCCCGCTGACCCAGACTCATGTCTACTGATCTCTTAAGTTTTCACAGTCTACAGGCCATGCATCATCGACTCGTGTAGGGGTAAATATCGACTGCATAAACACTGTTTCCTTATTCACTCGAAGCCCTTCCTTTAACTACCTCTCTTAACATCACACAACATTAAATATCAGAGAGGTCAATAACTTTAGCTTACCTGATCAACAAATTGTGACTGATTAATTGCCAGGATCAAGCGAAATAATGGACTTGATGCATAGCGCACTGGTGAAGTTGCTAGGATCATGGCTGTGAATTTTTGACCCTTATTGGAATTGGCAAAAGCATGATAAAATGGGAAGTCCTGCGGCTTCTGTGAGAATCCTGCATCTGCAAGTAAGGCTCCAGGTGCAAAGTTCCACATTACATAAGTCTGTCTTTGATGAGGCAATATTCTGCCCTTCAAAATCTGTAAGAAGGAGTACAAAGTAAGTACCTTACTTCAATCATAGAATAAGTACATTAAAAGTATGATTACTACGTCACTTACTCAATACTATTTATACTTTGACTATGGTCGATGTTAGTTCCTGAACAATATTATATAATAGGGAATGTACATATCTTAAGATAATGGAATTCTTAAGTGTGAAAATGTTACATATACCAGAAGTTTGGCAGAATTTTGCTCTAGTTGCATTCTTGTTGTTGATATAGATGTCCTTTTCAAATAGAACAATACCTTGAGCATAAGTTGAGATATGCCCTTTCAAGATTAAATTGCTCTCAACAAACACCTTATTTGAACCTATTTCAGAATGTTATGGCCTGAGTATAATGAACAGTGTTTCCTTATGGCCTTTTGCAAACACAAACATCCCTTCCTTGCAGTTGATAAGAGATTTACCACCTCTATATTTACCAACATTAGATGACAGATTTACCACAACAAAATGAGCTAAATCTACATTGGTCTATCACTCAGACTTCAAATCTGCCCAAGATAGCAATAAACAATAATTGCCATTTCTATTTTTTGCATTCAAAAAGGAGCATAGATGATATTGTTATGAAGTTTTCTTGGTTTCATTTAAATGGGAAAAAACCAACAGCTGGTATAACACTTTGACACTGTTATCACTGTGGATCCTTAAAAACGTTTTTGCATCATCATCATTATTATAGTACTCTAAAAGATCACTGAGCGTTAGATTGTCATGAGTCTTATAAATAGGCCAAAACCATCTGATGACAAAATTTGAGAATGACTGCATGGATTAACATATTATTGGCCACAATTAAGTTACTGATTATAACAGTGAAGCTTTATCTATCATTTTTATGTTTAAGCTGGTCAAAAGTGTATATATACTCAATTATTAGAAAGATTTAGGTATTTAATTATTTTTTTTCTACTGGCAAAATAAAAAATATTCAAGAAAGAGTGAATAAACTTTAATCCATTTGGAGCCTTAACAGCAACCTTTTGCTTGCCATTTCCCATCTTTACATTTTATGAAGCTGGCAGTTTCTGACTTCTACTTTCGTTAGTGGCTCTATTAATAATCAATGATCTACTGGGACTTCCTTACAGCTCAGCATAATTTCCTCGTGGCTGCAGGGAATTTCATATTAATAATGTTGTTGTACAAAAAATTCCCTGAAGCCTCCACATCCAAGCCATCCCTTGCTGCAGAAAACCACACTGTTTGTGTTGATTTCTTGCCCTCCAGGAGATGGTGTGCATACCCAATTTGGGTGGTTTGTTTGTAAACAAAAGGTATCCCTGTTTGGTGCTTCATTCAGGATCATCCTGATGTTGAATTTTTACTTTTGACTTGCATTTTTAAAGTTAAATGTTAATAGTTAACTAAATACCTAGTTTTGGCATACCAGCTGTTGATTTTTCCCATTTAAATGAAACCAAGAAAACTTCATAACAATATCATCTATGCTCCTTGTTAAATGCATAAAATAGAAATGGCAATTATCGTTTATTGCTATCTTGGGCAGGTTTGAAGTCTGAGTGATAGACCAATGTAGATTTAGCTCTTTTTGTTGTGGTAAAT
>JAAAKM020002315.1:0-13567 GCA_010016025.2 Alatinidae sp. Z8VKAUB7J3 | reverse complement strand
AACTTAAAGTAGCTCAAATAACCTAGTATTTCTTTTGACCACGATCTATAAATATATATATATATATATATATATATATATATATATAACATAAGTAGTTAATTTTACAATGCACTTTATAGTCTATTAGCTGAAAACTAGCTAAAAGAATCATGAATATATCCAGCCCACGATTACATAATCTTGTTTAGCTTTTGACAGTAAGAAAGAACTTTATACACATGTACTGTGTGTTGAAAGAGGCATGGCAAGTGTTCGAATAAAATTCTTTATACATAAGGTAAAAACATAAAAGTGGTTAAAAACCAAAAGATTGTTTTATTTGATTATAATGTATCATTGTCAAGTTAGTTAGTTACACAGACAACATATTAATGCTTTAAGCTAATCTGTGTGCCCATCTATTCTATATAGCTATGTTAGTAAAGACTGAAAATAAGCATTTTGCATTATATACTTTTTCTATGCTCAACAAATTTGAAAGACCTCTGCCACAAACACTTTCCCCGAGGTTCTCTTTTAATGTATATGTGTTCTTGGGATTACGAGAGAAATTTGTACCAACAAGATAATTACATTATAAGAATTTCTGTCACAGGAAATATTGCCGCTATCAAGCTTCTAAGGGTAGGCACCCGCCTCGACCTTCCCTGTAAACTGCTGCTTGCACAAGCTGGCATCAAGTAACTCAATTGAAGGGCATAGAAATGAAATTCTACGGAAACCACTAGTTTATTAAAAACAATCGTAGTAATATCATAGACTTCTATCACCGATATTACCGCTACCTATTTTAGTAGTAATGGTGGCCATGCTCTGGAGGAAATGATCAACATCCATTATTGTATTCACTCTTAAAATTTAATTCTTCTGGATATACAAACGAAGTTGCAAGAGTTAAGAAGTTCCTGTCTTCAGCAACCAATTTAAAATTTTCTCCTAGAGTATAAAATCCCCTCTGATTGTAGACTTCATACATCTATTTTTTCTGTTTTCATTTTGCTGCAGGAGCCTTGGAACGTTATCAGGAAATGTAAATATCGAACATATATCACTATCCAATCAAATACAAGCATTATCTACGAAGCAGCAGCGGCTGCTGCACAGACACCCGTATCTAATACCACCCATAGCACTGGGGGCAAGAATTGCAATTATGGAATGCCAAAGACAATTTCGAAATGAAAAATGGAATTGTTCGTCTCATAGTTCAGAGTCTGTCTTTGGAAAGATTTTAGACATTGGTAAGTAATAATAATAATAATAATTATAATAATAATAATTTATAGCTGAAGTTAAACAAACGTAAACAAGGGTTGCTGATTTATGGTTTGCTTAAACAGTAATCTAAGTGTTTATCACTTTTTCTTTTCCGTGTTCTGAAACAGAAAAATTATATTCAAGTTTACATTTCACAATATGAAACTACCCAGTAGAATCAATTTAAAGCAACCTAATATAAAGACTAAAGATAAGAAAGAGACAGATATTTTGAGTATTGGCTTCAGACATTGCATGAAAAAATATTTACACAGCAGGTGTCTCCTTTTATCACTATGTTTTTCTCCATAAGCTTTTATATCATCATTTTAAACCATATATTCAACTTTATCCATGCCTTCAGCTTCCTCTACATCTTCTTCTTCTTCTTCTTCTTCTTCTTCTTTGTCGTCTTCATTTTCATCATCAACATCCTGTCATACCTGTCATCATTATCTACATTTTCGTGTAAATTTTCATCTACATTGGCATCTTTCACCCATCCATTATGTGTATTTTCGTCTTTCTCTTAATCTCGAGCTCCTTCTCTTTTTCTTTTTCTACCATTTTATTCCGATCTCTGTTATTATTTCCGTCTCCATCTCCTGTTCAATCTTCATCTTTACCTAATCATCGTGTCATTTTGAAATTGCTTTTTTATCGTCTTCTTATTTTACGTTTGTTTCTCCTGGAAAAGGTCGGTAAAGTAGAGTTTTGCATACATACTTACAGATTAGGGCAATCTTGTTGGAAGTAAATCTCGGTAATTGTGTTGAAACAAATAAAAATCTACAAGAGATTCAACCGGAATTTGACCCCTGGGGCCTTAAAGTACGAGACTTCTTTCAATACTTTTCGTCACTGCAATTTATCCCAAGTTTTCCTTCTAGGTATAATGTCCACTCTGCTGTTTATTGAGTACGTTTATGGACTGCTGTACAGAGTAGAAAATTGGGAGGACAAAACGTTTAAAATTTGAAATTAGGTGGGGACTCTAGAAAAACTTGGAACGTTATAAATATCCTATGGTAGAAAAGGATTTGGATATAAAATATATAGCCATTGATATGTAATGATTGTAGTGGTAGAATAGGTAAATAAGAAGCTGGATGGTAAATACGGAGATAATAAATTAGAGCTGAGATGCTTGCTTTGCTTGAAGTAGGGAGATTGGCACAAATTTCAAGCACGAACCTATGTGGCAATAGACCATAAGCTCATTTCAAACGTAAACCAACGCACTTTCTTAATCATGATGACGAAGTACACTACCTGTTCACTCTATTAGAAAAAGCAGATTTTAAAGTGCAGATTGAAAGATGCCTCCTACAAGTTCAATTTCAGACTGCTATGAGTGCATTGCAGGTGCAGTATTTTCATTTCCTGTAATTGAATTTATGACGCCAGTATTCCAAATTCTTTTAGAAGCAGCTGCTCGAAACTAAGGTTCTTTGAAAGTATGTAGGAATTTAGTGGAATGATTTTGATAATTACTATAATGTCCCACGTAAAATTATAGCTAAAACCTTCCCAACAAGGTGAATTTTCTTTAAAGACGTGCCCTATTAGGCGTTACTAAAGACACATTGAGTGATTATAGCCCTATTGCCATTATGATTCATTCACTGGATCAGACAGCAAGGCATGGATATAAAAATATTGATAGGTTCTCATTCAGGGTTTATAAGTGAAAACATGGCTACCAAAATATGACTATGATTAATTACCAAAGATTGTATAAAAGAAGAAATCCTTTAAAAAGCCCGAACAAAAGAGCCCCAAAACGTTGGTCTAATTACGTTCAGGGTTGGAATGGTAATTTAAAATAAAAAGGGAATGACTTCTAGATAAATATTGCATATGAAAATCCAGTTTTGGGGGAAAAGCATGGCAATGGATATGCACTGACAGCTTCAGTGGAAGGAGAAGTTAATAGAACGCTCGAAGGTGCTCAGAGAAGTACCTACAAAATAAATACTATCAAAAATAGAGGGGTTGCCCTTTAGATTTTCTTAAAGTAAACAATTGGTTTCCATTTAGTAAAAGTTTTCTACTTTAGCACCATGACTAATTATTTAAAGGCTTTATGATTTTGAAGAAGTAAAATTCTCCAACAAAATTTGATTTGTGAATGTGGCATATAAAAAGGCACGCTAAAAAGAAACCAAACAGCAAGCCTCCAAACTATGGCCTGATCCAGCGAGAAAGATGTAGACCTCCCAGTACTCAATGGTTCAATAGATAAACATAATGATGTCAATTGTTAATTGTTTAATTGGTTGGGAAAATAAGTCAAGTTAGGGAACATTGTTAAACATAGACCAATTATAAATTAATGCTTAGAATTTTCTACCGTAATGTTTGAGTATGATACGTAAATATCCTATTTTGATATACGTCATGCCACAAGAGTTGTCAAGTATACTTAGAAACATCTTTTTTTACACAAAAGTATCTTCAGGCAACGCAATGGTTTCATAATTAAATCTCAAAAGCTATGACGGGAACAAAAAAAGAAAGTTTGCATTAAATAAACTAATAGTTTGTTTGTTGTACAAAATAAGAATATTGCACGAAATAGCGAAAACAAGGAAATAAACAACAGAATTGCCTAAGACGTTATAACACATACGAAGGTCAAACAGACTCAATAACTTCCTACCATTCTACCACTTGTTTATTTGTATATAAAGTAAATTTAGAAATTTCCTACTGAGTCACATATAAGGTAATTGTGAAGGTTATATGATGAAACATGTAAATATCACCTTGGCTTCGTCTTCGCTTAATAAAGGTTTGAATTGCAACTTTTTTAATCGTTATTGAATCTACCTGATAACAAAAATGACCATTTAGCATCAAACGCTATTTTAAAATTCTAAACTGATACACTGTCTCTGCATTTTCCCGGTGGCTACGAATAGCATGCTGTAGTGAATGATCTTATTGCTATTTATACACAGCTCTTAGTTTTTCGCACATAAGATTTAATGTCAAATAGCGATATGATTTTGGCTATTAGAAATTTGTTATGATAGAAATAACAACAATGACCACTTTGGACTCAATATTAGAATGATGCTCCCTGGTGTAACCAAGACTTTAAGTGGACTGTGCTATGGAAGGAAAAGTTTTAGTGTGTGATACATGTGCTATACAATTAGTGAATGGACAGTCTTTCCTACAATCCAAGTAAAGAGCTTGTAATCTTGGTACGGAACAAATTTATAAACCTAGAAAGCTATATTCACAAAGATGACCAGTTTATTGTATATTGTGTCTTATTTCCTCATCACGAGATAGCGATGAAAAAGAATTATGTAGATATCTTTTATTGGAACTTAATACTTCCAAAAAGTGCTTCTGCAAAGCAGTGGTGCGTTTTACGTATACTGTCAACTTAGTTTTCATCTATGTAATATTTTCTAATTGTTTATAAATAAAAAATGGCGGTGAACACGTTTATACGTTGAGTTAATATTGCTACTACATTTAAAAGATTTGCACCTAATTTTATTAATTCCTTTAGTTTCACATTTCCTCTCAAGAAATTGTCTTGGATGTTTAAAAAGTAGAAATTTCCGAAAGAGCTAATACTTGCCCTAACCTTTGTACGTCTCTGTGACTTTGTTTAAAAAAATATATCTGTGCCTCTCATTATAATCGTATTTGCCAGATTTAGTAACAAAATCAGATAACCATTGACAAAACAATACCATTTTGCTATCAGAATATAAGATCGAATCATGTGTTAAAGTTATTAGCTAGTTTCCATGACGACCGGACCAGCTTGAAATTTGTACTTGTTAATGTGGTGACATCGGACATCTGTTGTTGATGTATAATGATTGATTGAACAGCACCTTCTCCTGATAAGCATGGGAGTTTCTGACGGTTAGGGTATTTCCCTGTAGGGTACGTCTAAGTCTTACACCTTCTGGCGACAATAAATTTATTAAAGTATATAAAGGCATTTTATGTATTACAGAAAATGGAATTAATTGCTAGTTCCTACTGGAATTTTGATCATGATAAATATTCAAACGAAAGATATTTTTTAAAAATTTTTGCAAGCAATCTTTCAAGTCATCACGGTTACTGCTCTCCCAAGAGTTATACATTGTTATTATCAGTTTGATAAAGGAAAGAGAAAACTAAATGCTCAATTTTTAATCAAATGTAAAGCTAATATGAATAATTGGCTGCTATTACTTCTTCGGTGCCCTAAAAACCAAGGATTTCATATTTGAAAGTTTTGTAGGACTTAAACATTGGAAAATCATGGAATTTACTCATGCGGTTTTACTATCTTTTACTTTAATCAAGTTTATGTGTAGAATTCTAATCTCAAGCTGTGCGAGGAAACTGAGATGATGATGCTAGAACTATGCGGCAATTATGTGTATGACTTTCTCGCAGTATGGCTGACGTTTGATATACTTATATAGTTATTATGTAGCGTTTAGATTAATGGTTTTAAATAGGCAACAATATTTCTAATTCGGCATCATTCCGTTATAGTCTTACTATACACTTAGCGAGTTAAGGAATTAGGGCCCAGATATTGTTTTCTTATTTATCTAATTTATTTACATAATTTATCATCCATGACAACACAGGGCACGTGATAAACACTCTGCTCTGAGGTTGGTGCAAAGAGAGAAAAATGTAACATAATAGCAGAGCAAGATAAAATTCATAGGTTATTATTTTTATTCATAGATATTATCTTCCTTATTTACATAATATCTTCACATAAGTTATTATCCATGACGACACAGGTCACGTAAAATGCATTGTGCTCTGAGGTAGATGCAAAAAAAGAAAAAGACAACACAATACCAGAACAAAATAAAATTCATAGGTTCCATACTTACATGATGAACTCAATGCTATAAGCTGAATCATTTCATAGAAATCGTGTTTACTTCTTTGCTGCTTTCTCCAAATCTAATGAGTTTTTCCCGGCTTTCTTCATTACTGGTTCTCAACTGTTTGATGTACAGAGTTTGTATTGTTATTTAAGATATTGTGGTTTCTTTTCTCTTACAGCATGTCGAGAAACAGCATTTGCATATGCCATAACTGCAGCAGGTGTTTCATTTGCCTTAACACGCGCATGCTCAGATGGGTCAATAAGAGGATGCCAATGTGATGCATCTTCAAGAAGTATACAAACCAATGAAGGGTGGGTATATGAAGGATGTGATGATAATATCGAATTTGGTGATAAATATGGACGAAGGTTTGTAGATGGAAGGGAAAGAAATAGAGACTTCAGAGCAACTGTTAATTTACATAACAACGAAGCTGGAAGAGCTGTAAGTATTTGTTAACTTCTATTAACATTGATATAATTTACTGGTACACAACATTTTTGGTATTTTATGTTTATTTGATTCTGTACAGCAAACAAACTATATAATTAGTTGTAATATTATCAATATGATGCATGTTATTGTTGGTAGTGAGGATAATGTGCTCGTTCACATTTCACGTACATTACACTTCACGACACTACAAGACAGATCACGACAAAACATTACACAACATGACACAACACTGCACAACACCACACAACATCACACAACATTAAACTTCATGTCACTAAACGACACACCAGGATACTCTAAGAAACGACACAAGACACAACAAGAAACGACACAATAAGAGACAACAAGACACATCGCAACATTGACACAACAAATACAACACATGTAGCTCTATAGTTCATTGTACTAAATTATGCGACACAGTACTATACAATCACAGTACATTACAATACATTACCCTAGCCAATGCTACGATATCTTAAAGCAAAGTACACTGCGCAACACTTAATAACACAACTTCGCAACACTTAATAACACAACAACAAACACTACACCAACCACATTACAATACACTATATTACAGTACAATACAATGCACTTCATGACACTTGATCACAATAATGACATTAACTATATAATATTGCACTGCAATACACTTCATTGTGCCGTACTACACTCCACTAAATTACATGACACTACATAAAAATATACTACTACACCTTGCTTTACACTTCTCAACGCTACCCTTATAATACCTTTTATCGATGTCATTCTTAGTAGAACTATTTTACCCTGTTACTGGCCACATGCTCTGTCGGCATTAAAGTTGACAAGAAAAAACCTAAAGAATGAAATAACCCTCTGTAACTAGGAAACAGTCTCCCACATCAAACCTATGAAACATGTCCGAGCTTGGAAACGAATGATTTGACTAGTACATGGAACATTATTCGTTGCTTTTTTTATTACAAAAGAGTTCTTTCGTTCCAATTGAATCTTTTTCTTCTTCCAAAAATTATTTTGCGAAGAGATTTTCGGCACGTACAATAAGAACGTGTATTTATCGAAAAGACAAACTTTGAAGAGGTGTGTACAGCGGTATTTTCTGTGCGAAGCTTTAACACAAGTGGAAGTTTTGAAACATTTCTGACATTCAGTAACATGGATAGAGTCAATATTTCTAGTTTAGTCTAGTTGCTAGTCTAGTTTGAAAGGCTATAGCATTTAATTTTTTGTCGCTTCTTTCAGCTGGTCATATGGTGTGATGGTTACCACCGTGGACTCGGGGTTCAGCAATCCACTGCTTATCAGGGGGCTAAACTGAGAGATTGGAATTCAGCTATCCGAGTTCAATTCTTGTTTGAACATTTAGTTATTCCCTTTTTATTGTTCTTTCATAACGATTCTCTTTGTTTAAGCTTTTTTGAGTCTGCTTTTATCTAAACCTTGATCCAGAATTCCAAGGTGCAGTTTAATTTCCTCGCTTGTTGTCGCCTTGAAATTTGCTCGATTTTTTATAAATCGCAAGTTACGTATTTGTCTGGTTTAAAAAGTCAACTTCCTTAACTTTTCTATCCAAAATGTTTGCTTGGCCAACTTTCCTGTCGAAAGTAATTAGTTTCTGACTCGTATCTGTAAATTTCTGACTCCACACACCGCTATCACTTTCTTCACAACAACAACATTGATTGAAGAACGGCTTTGAATGAGAACGGTTGCTTCGGTGACTCTAATCAGCGGCTTCACAATGAGTTAGTGGCAAATGTTTGTGGATAAAAATTTAAAAGCACTAAGAGAACCGATTTTGACCGGAGTAAGTGTCCTCACTCTTGCTCGGACAATAAATCAAGTGGCAAAAAATTGTTAGAAGTTGATGGTAACGTATAATAGTTTCAGTTACTCCAGAAAGAAAACAAATTACTACATTTCTTACGTAATGTAAATTAAATTTTACATGGCCAATATGGATTGTGTTAGTAGTGACACTGAAAAGGGGCATATTATTAGCCTTAACCCTGCTTTTCATGTTCATTTTGAACTAAAACAATATTTGCGGGATAAGTACCTCTCGGAGAAGATATAGTGATTGCAAGTAGTGTATGATCAAAACAATAAATATATCTGGGACTTGACATCTATTCAAACCTCTTAGATGATTGTACGGAATTCGAGATAAGATTTAAAGATTCGATTCCTGCAACACAGATTGAAATATAGAGTAAAAAGTAGAACTATATGTAATGATGTCTGAATTCAAAGTGCGTTCTTGTTTGCAATTTAAACTAAGTAACAGCAAAGACAAGAGTTTTGTGCCTTTGTCTAATGTCTCCTCTCTACATTCCAGATCGTTCACGAATGAAAGGTTTAGCCAATTTTCAGTAGTGACCTGAAGAAGTCTGTTAGACGAAACGTTGTCAATGAAGTTTCCACATTTGGCGTTTTACTTATGATATCGTTCACGAACCGCGACCACGTTTCTATAAGGCCTCATATGTGACATTACTTGGAAACAAGGCCATGCTAGTATTGCTATTCGTGACTTCATTTAAAAAACCATAAAGCTTGAGCATTCCCGTAGAGTCGTCATTATATACTAGTAGGTACAGGAAGTTTGAGAGTAAATATGCAGCTTCTTATACAATCAAAAATTAAATTGTTACATGAAATACTCTTAGTTTATTGATAGAAATAAACAAAGAAATTCTAATGCTTTCTTTATGTATTCTCATCATGAAATTGGGTTTCGTTTATGACAATAGCAAGACCGTTCCCGTAAAGACATGACCCAGCACTCCGATTATCAATAACTATCTTTTCGCCGGAGACTAAGATTTCTAGCATTTCGTAAACTGCAAGCTTATACTATAGGGGGTATATTGTGAGCCACTTTCGCTAAAGATGACTGTAAACGGAAGGAGGAAATGCCTTTTTACAGGATTAACAGATGATGAAGGCTGATCTGTCTTAACTACTCATCGACCAGATCTGTTTGTACGATTTATGGAATAAGAAGTGTAAACACATTGTAATTGAGTTAAGTTTTCCTCCTGCCCAAAGGAAAAAATTACACCGGCCGGCTTAGTACCATTCTAACAAGATAGAAGAAGTCAAATTTTTCAATCACCTTCTTACATGCCGTATATCCCAAGAGATTTTATTTTGACTTGGTTCTATGGAGATAAACTAGCATGCCAAGAATTTTGATTTCTTAAATCTACAAACATGTGGTGTATGAATCGGACATATATTGCCGCCCATTGGATCGTAATTGATAGAACGAAGATCTGAGTCATACAAGCAAACGATCACATTCTTAGTCAATTCATCACTTACGATTTAGTAATGCAAAATATTGCGGGGTATAGCACAATAAGCAGGCCAATTAGAACAATATAGTTACATAATTGCTACTCAACAAAGAAACAACTTAATTGAGAAAAGTTTTGGATAGAATATATAACACCGCCACTAACTGGTCAGACTTTGGTTTGGGGAGGTACAGTAGTTGGAAGGTGTTGGATTACATTTTAAAATCGTTTTCGAATGTGTAAAGACAAGGGCGTGTGGCTGGTCAATATAGTAGGACTGTGCAAATTTATTTTAGCTCAAAACGTTCTAGATAACTCAAATGTGGTACCTTGTATACGTAGATTTCGAGGATATGGCAAAAAGCGTCCATGAGAAAGAAATTTAAGGTAGTCGCGAATACTCTTATATATCAGTTAGGCTGCTAAGAGACCTTTTTCACTATAGTGACTTACATTTAAGATGCCTTTTTCTGGAAACGGACAGCAATTGTTCATACAAATGCCAAAGAACGGACATCATCAAATAGACCCTTCCGAAATTTTAATGAGGTAATCTTTGTTGACTAGAAAGCGAGGCGGGAGTTATCACTTGTAAACAAAGTCATTCTGCAAGAGCGTTTGACAATGAACTACTGACAGTCTTCACGTAAGATAACTCTGGCCTCGCTTTCTGGTAAAACAAATTACGTCATTAGAGTTCGGGAAGTGCCTATAATCAAGATCATGAAGGTCATGAGTATTGGTAGTAATGTATTCTAGAGAATGCTTCAGAGTGTGTTTGGTACTTTCTATATAGTAAAATCATCTTAATCTAATTACACTTTAGGAGATCAAATTTGTTTCAAATTACTGAAAGAGTCTTTTTTAGAGAGTTAACTCACGGCCCATTTTCCCATCTCTCTTCCATTTCTTTTGGTAACTTGGTAAGCGGAATACTCCACTAGTACATGGCAGTTACCATCGACCTTGACGCAATCACAGTAACTAAACCACTGAAAATGACACCAGTGTATCCATATTTATCTCCAAACTTTACTATACATTTAAACATGCATGACAATCTTTCGTTGTTGTAGACTGTTCGATTAGCAATGGGAATACAGTGCAAATGCCATGGTGTATCCGGATCATGCAATGTAAAGATATGCAATAGGCGACTACAACCATTTCGAGCAATAGGAAACATATTGAAAGTCAGGTATGATAGTGCTTCCAAGGTCCAAGTAGCTCAGGTAACGGGAAGAAGGAAAATCCGAGAGTACAATTTGCAGCCCGTGAGTGAACTCTTCAAACCTCCTACTCGGGACGATCTCGTATACTACGAAAGATCCCCTAACTTTTGTAATTATAACCTTGATGCTGGAACACTGGGTACGTCAGGTAGACAATGCAATGCAACCTCGCATGGAGTTGAAGGATGTCGAATACTGTGTTGCAGGAGAGGCTGGAAAACACATAAGATAGACCGAGTGCAGAACTGTAATTGCACATTCTTTTGGTGTTGCGAGGTTAAGTGCCACCGGTGTCGAGTTTCAAGAGAGGTAAGCCTTTGCAACTAAAGAACAACATAGAAGAAACTGATAAGGATTAGAATACTTTGTCTACACTTGGATGAATGCGATCATCTCGGGTTTTCCCGACAGAGTCTATTTCCCAGAATTATATTTTATGAACGTGTCAATCGATAAATAAACGGTGCCGTAATGCAAGAGATAACTTTCTAAAATTAATTTATTTAAAGTATGCTACAGTATAAGAATATACTAAACCAAATACGCAAACGTTGGACTTTAAATTTCGTATAGAATCAGTCTCATGAATACCGTGCTAGGATACCTTACGATGGCTTATATTTTTGAAGAAGTGGCATGTCTTCAGGATTTTCATTATTTCAACTCCCTGGAGAAAAGTACTGTATTTTATTAATTTTGCTCCTCTCTTTCTTCCATTTGTACCAACACTTACGACAAGGCAATGCAAACATCAACATAAACAGTTAAAGAGAGAGCAACCAAACAACGCAAAAATACCAAATCAGAAAAACCTAACATGGAAGTCAAATAGGAAATAAGTATAGGTATAGACATAGCGAGAAAGAACGGTGTTTCTCTCAATAAACCCTGTTGGCCTATAGTTACCCTTAAGTTATGCGTCAAGTTACCCTATATACTTGCTTTATTTTAATGAAATTACAAAATGTTATTAGACCCAGCTGCTCGGAACTAAAAATCAACAGTTTACTATATTACAATTGCACATTTATACGGAATTGTTACTCTCATTCCAAAATCCAAATTTAAATATCTTATCATAATATCTTTTCTTTCATTAGGTATCTCCTTTCATATCACTATAATTCATGTATTCAACGTCTTCTGTCCAAAACATTTTGTCACCTTTCTTACCATGTTTCCTTACGGTTCCTAAAATGAGACCATGTGTTCTTACAGGTCCTAAAGTGAAACCATGTGTCCTTACAGATCCTAAAGTAAGACCATGTTTCCTTACAGATCCTCAAGTAAGACCATGTTTCCTTACAGATCCTAAAGTAAGACCATGTGTCCTTAGGTCCTAAAATGAGACCACCCATGTCACTCATATCGTCCTTCACCTGAGGTAATACCTTCATAAAAAATTTTCACCGATAGAATATAATTCAAATTTAAGCCTTGAAAATGAGTCTTGTTTGCGTTTTTGGTTTAGTATATATTTGTCTTGCACTTGCGCACAAATGTAATGTTAGAAACAAGGCCATACATAAAGGGGCACTCACATAATTATTTCATTTACCCTGATTTCTACCCAAGTCGAGTTGGAGTTATATTATGCATCCTTTGTGGTTTTAAATGAATTTGCTGTTAAACGCGATCTACAAACTGAAAAGTAGATGGTTTAATTTTAATTTTGAATCTTTCTGTGGAAAAACTGTGGACGCTCTCTTTATTGGTAAATAGAAATTTAAGTGGTAGATAAGGTTCTATCTAAATGTACATTTATTGCTAAATGAAAAGTGCTAATGAAAAGAAAAGCTAGCTTCGGTCCCTTTCAAGTCTCAAATCCGGTACCATCTCTGGTACCATATCCGGTACCATGTCCGGTACCATGTCCGGTACCATGTCCGGTATCATGTCCGGTACCATGTCCGGTACCATGTCCGGTACAATGTTCGGCATCATGTCCGGTACCATATCCCACACCATGGTCGAAACCATTTACGATACCACAGTCACCACTACCTTCAGTTGCTGTAATATTTACCACTAATCAGAGAATGCAAAAAATGATTTTTTCTGTAATCTGCGATCACTGACAATTTAAAGTGTTTCCACGACAAAAAAAGTGATACAAATCTGTCGAAATAAATTACTGATGGTGATCCTAGTCATTCAACTGAAGCAACAATAGGCTTTTAATTGCAGACCGTGAGAGGTTCACAATAATACTTATTTTTTTGCATATTCTCTCAAACTACTCCTAAGTCAAATCCGCCCCTGATAACTGCTTCTGTGTATTGCCTTGCCTAGCAACTCTATTCAGTATTTAATATGAAATAAAACTGTTGTGAACGTCGTGTACATTATGCTGCTAGAGATTGTCATCATAATGTAACCTAGAAGAGCACCAAAAGCTGTTTTTAGTGACACTTGCATGCTTGGAATGCGTACA
>JAAAKM020002314.1:0-13568 GCA_010016025.2 Alatinidae sp. Z8VKAUB7J3 | reverse complement strand
GGTATTTATTTCAGCTTTTACTTGGTTTCTGCCGGCCGTCTCGGAGCAGCACAGAGCTATGGTATATACCTTTCGAACAGTGCTATTTTCAAATTCGGCGGTTGGGCTTTACAGGGTCGGGCCTCTGTTTACATAAATTAAAGTCCATGATTGTAGGAGTTACTCACTGATCAGAGTCATTTTCACCTCTCAGGAACAAAAGCCCAAAGTCAGTACGTCAGAAAAAATTTAAAATTCTAAAAGATCATATGAAATATAAAATAAACACTTAAAAGAAAAGAAAAATAATTCAAACAATGAGCGTTTGTTTCTTCGTAGTATCAATAGAATACTCACGTAGCACGTCTGAAAATTAATAAAATTGCATTGTCTCAGGTCTAAAGCATAACGTCTTCACTTGTCCGGGATTGACCTATTTTTTGTATGTCAATCTAAACTGGCACCAGTTGTAGAATGATACAAGAAATGGATCTTTGCCCTGGTGATGTTGATAACTCTCATAGCAAATCGGAGAAATCTATCTGGCTGATTGGCACTACAGTCAGTCTGACAGCGTATAAAATTTGTTTTCACAGCAGAATAGCTTTCCTGTTCCTCGTCGCTCGTAAATATAACATTAAAACAAGTACAGGTATATCACACAGGTTTATTTGTTCATCGAACGATATGGTTTGAAACTTGCTCGCTAAAGCGTGGCTAAGTCTTCAAAGATTGAGTTTCGGTTGGTGCAGAGCAAACGCATTACTAAGGAAGATCTGAGTACAAGACTCAAAACAATTTACTTGCAGAATCATGCGTGACCTTGGATAACCTTCTAAATACTTACCCTCTTTTTGGAGCCCCTACTTCAGGGAAGTGACGAACCTTTCCATAGTGAGGGCTCAAGGCAAACATGGCAATCGTTTTTGCCATTCGTGATCAATTCTGTGACAATTTCCACATGCACCCCATGCACCCGCATTTATGTTCGCAACACGTTAATCGATCTCGAATGTCTATTTTTGTATGTTGTAGCCCGGTTTATACACATGAGTATGCTTCGTAAGAAACGAGGAGAACGAGATGCCTTTGCAAGTAATGGGAGGCATCAGCTATAGGGATTCATTCAAATATCATGTACCCAAGAATACAAAAGAAGTCTTCAAGGGTCTATAGATATAATTTAAGGCAGCCAACAAATTCTATTTCTGAAGTCCATATGTAGAACACAGGATTGGAAGCAATGTACGTAAGAAAACTTATTTATAGCACAGACAAACTAGACACAAAACACGTATGATCTCTTTAAAATTAATTGCCTTCTCCCTCACTTCCAGATCGATATACGCCCCCGCGCTGCGTATTCAGAAGCGAGATCGTCATAAGTGGCTTTGCCTTTAGAGCAACCCTGCATTTTGCATGATGTGACAACCAGAAGAACTGCATTGAAGATAAGGAAGACATTTTGAAGATCACAAGTGTAGGGTATGTTATCAAAGGCGATGCTTTGGATAGGATAGGTTATGATCTCATTGCGTGGTTTTTCTGTCTAATAAAGGGACTAATAGCTAAGAAATGTCACGAAACTATTTCACGCACCACACATTGTGTAGAGAGACGTCATTAAAGAGTAGTACGCATCATTTCTGTGTTGTATATATATTTAAAATTTGCTTTTAATGACAGCATTAAATATGCATTATTCTGACATGTTATTTTAAGCAAATTAGAACATGCGAAAATTGAGTGCTGTCACAGATCATAGACCTTGGTAAAATCTAAAAGCAATTCAGAGGAACAATTAGAACAATACAGGAGGAGCGAAGGGTTTCATTCTCAGGGGTGGCAAGTTTGCTAGAGGGCTAGTTTAGAGCGCAGGACGCCCTCTTGTTCTTTTGAAGAAAAAGGAACACCTACCAGATGTTGACTCTCAAAAACTACACTTTATGCCTGCACACTGCTTTAACGTACCTTGCAGAAGCTACAGTGTCACTTTCTGAACCAATCTTGACCATGTTCGTTAAACGGCTTTAAAGGACATGAAGCAATAGCCCTAGGCTTCGATTCATCTCGCGTAAACCTTTGGCACTAAGGCAAGTTCTGGCATGCAGTATCAAACTATATTTTTTTTGAAACTTAAAATGGATCTTTTTGAAAGTTTCACTGTTGGGCAGTTAAATTACAAAAAATACTTCATAAAGAGGTTTTGAGCTTTAAATATAATGATGTCAAGTTCCCACCGTCGCAACGTATTTCCATCTTGCAGGTGTGTTAACTTAGATCTCTAGAACACGTACATCCCAATACCATTCCCTCTACACCACACTAACATGGCAAGAATCTGTGACTATCCGTATATTCACATGTGCATAGTAAGAAACATAACGTACAATTCCGCTTATATTTTGCATACATAAGTACATGTTACCAATGGAAGGAAGCCACTTACCACCAAAAGCAAACATAAATTTCGATTAAAACAAAAGGATTTCTTAAAGATTTCTTAAGGATTTCTTAAGGATTTCAGTTTAATCAATACATTGACGAGCAATAGTGACGACATGTTTTTGACTTACCACCAGTGAAAATCCATATTTATGAGGTTGTTATAAAAGTGATAGGGATGATTACTGACTCAATTTGTAAATATTGCACATGGGGGTTGCGATGTATGAAATTATTCCTGTTGTCGGTATTTTATGGCGGATTTCAGTGGTTCCGAGTCTTTAGCTTTTTGCGCCGTTTAGCTCCATGGTCTCTTTTTCGATACAGCCAAAAATCAGCAAAGAGGTTTGAAAACTTTTAAGCTATTCGATTCTGTAAAGGCATATTCGTCTTTTCCACTAGCTAATTAGTGAAATTTCTAAACGAGAAACTTCTGTATAGAGAGCTTTATTTTCCAGCAGAAGTCTTCAAATTTCATAAATATCAATTTTGGCTTCAGAAAGAGGTCACGAATTAAACGGTCTAACAGGCTCAATGATCGTCACCGTAGTAAGAGGCCTCTGTATTCATAGGGCGTCGATACACTACATTTTAGAGCGGGTTTTAATTCGGAGACAAACTATCCTTACTGTTGCAGTTTAGATGACCCAAATATCTCATCACAAAGGGCTTTACACATCGACTGGTTTAGGTCGTTTCATTGACCGATTATAAATGTTTATTGCGCTTGCTTATATGAGAGCTGAATAGCTAAAAGAATTGAAACAGTGAGAGATGAGGTGAAATGTCTTTAGTGTCAAGTTTGCGGGGTGGTGGGGGGGGGTGGTGGTTGGTGGTGGTGGTTTCGGAATGAAAACGGGGATAAATCTTTTGGGAAGATGTCTAATAATCTCTAATATCTATTAATCTCTCATAATTTCACGTATTATAACGTTAAATAAATATTGTCCAGAGCCCTTCAAGTGAATAAAAATATGCATATATTCATTTCGATAAAATAAATTTATGGATCTAATTTAAATTCTGCAAAGCTGTGCCTGCCGTTTGCTAAATATATTCTTTCTCTCGTGTTACCTTCTTCCGTGGTGCTTTTGGTTAATTATTTCATGTTTTAAACAAGCATCAAAACATTCCTGTGGAAAGGGCGATACAAGTGAAGGCACCTTTAAAATAAATGATATTATTATTAGCAGTACATTAGAGGGAGTAAACACATATATAACCACTAAACACTTGCTTAGAATTCAGAGTGAGACTACTGTTTCCCTGTGCTGTAGCATCACAGAGGACGCACAGGACAGAAGAGGAACGATATCTCTGAATCTTAAAATCTTTTATAGTTATCTGAAACTTTAGAAAAGGTTAAATGAACGAATAAGAACGTGTGTAGGAGAGAAATGCAAAAGGTTTCACTTTTATGAGTCTGGGGATGAATTTCCTGTTAGTTTATTGCTATCTCTTCGACGTTTACAATTTGTACGTGTGTTGTTGTTGGTGCCTTGATGACTCGTATGGTTTACAATAGAAACAGTTTGTTGCGAAGACATTTGTTTACTAACACTTAGTTACCATCAGCTGTCTTTGGGCCAGCCTGCAGACGTCAATGAAAAACTCTGCCTCATAAACGAAGAAAGACCTATTGCTGCAAGGTTTGCGTTTTTCACGCCGGTACATTGCTTGGCGAGAATCGATATTTGACGCAAGTTTTGAATCCGAGCCACTTTGTCACCCACACTGACTTCAGATTCTCACGCTGCCTTAAACCCAGTGTCAATCACCGTTTTTGTTTATTGTTAATTTATAAATAATAACACCAGGTGTCTAAGATACACATCTTTACTTCAGTCGTTTCTACAGGGTCGTTAAGAAAAGAAAAGAAACAAACAGTTCGCAATCAAGCTGACGTCAGTTCTCACCCAAAGAATAAAAGATCGTCCAGAAAGTGACGCAATCAACAATCTGCGATCTGCAATGTTTACAACCAAATAGACAACACATGGCTATAGTAACGGCGTCCTTACCAGTGTAAGAGTTAGCGAAGGTAGTTTTAAAGGCAGCAGTCGAAAATATGACTTGCTCAACGGCTCGTATGCTATAGTTCAATTGTAGATATATGCAACTAAGTTCACGGACCTATTCAGTCACGCACTAGTAAAGGCTTAAAAGCATACGTTTGGTCAATACATTCTCTTAGTCCAAGAATACTTGACTTAACATCATAATATCTGTTGTTACATATGTACACCGACACCGTCAGAGTTTAATTTACATCTAAGTACTAATATTACGTACGGTTGAAATGGAACTTTTGGAGCTAAGGTTTCATTGATCACAACACATGTTAAGCGCGCAGTTTGTAAAGTCTGTTGTTCAGAAGAAATTCCAAGAAGTACGTCATTATATATTGTTTAATAACTCTGCAATGATAGCCGACTACATGTTTTGGTCTTCGGAATCATGATGAACTTTGAATGAGTCACCTTGTTTGTTATATTCTCTTACGGTGAATCAACCCTCAGATACGCAATCGTTAAAAGGAACTGTTCCTAAAACGTTCCTCCTTACAGAAGACGTTGTCTTCTAAGATACTTCTGTGGTTTCGAGGATTTGCTTCTCGACCGTTCACCTCTCCCTTACGAAAACTGAAAGAGTATTTGCTGATGGTGCCTGAATCGAACTGCATTTAGATCTCCCATTTTACTGAACTTGGATCAAACTGTATTAACTTTCTCTCCATGCCTTGAAAGGGCGGTATCGCAAAGACCTGGGGATATACTCTAGTCCCATTGTGCTTTAAGGACACGTGTCCCAAATATAAAATAGGTACATAATAGGATCACAAGGACAGCAATAGCATTAGTCACACCATCAACAACTATTCTTCTGAGGGTTATTCGAAACTTGATTGTACTTCAAAGAATTCCTTAGAAACTTTAGGTAAGAAGTCATGTGCTTCTTACTTGCTAGGTTTTCTTGTGTTCAGGCATAAAATATATCAACACTTAATGGACTGGCCTTTTTGTGTCAATCTCATCATTAAAACTGTCATTAGAATGACTAATGTCAGATCAAGTACCCCTATGTATATTTATGCCGTTCTTTACATAACCCCGTCATCTTTCAGTCTGCAAGTTTCGAGACAAGCTCAACTAAGATATGCTTGGTAACGACTTGCCTACGATGACACTACAATAAACGAAGACAGTGAAGTTCCTGAAACAAAACAAATGAATGAAATTAAGCATGACTAGCCTTTGTCTGCTCCCACACTACTAGCATTAAAAGCCTATGATCCAAAGTGTTGAAATCAAAACTTGCAAGGATAAAGTTAACCTCACACTGGTTTATTTTTTAAGCTAGGAGTTAGGCAGATTTGCGATATATTAACTTGATTAGAATATTTAAAAGGTTTTTTGGAGAGTATTGTATAAGATATGAGAGGAGACATACTGGTGCAGAAAAGTACAACTATGGATGGGGATTTATCTTCTGTGATAGAACCGCTTCCAAAGTCACCAAGAAGTGCCCGCAGAAGTCGAATCGATCGGTTGCACAGGGGTAACATAGATTCTGTCAAGGAATTTCAGAGGAGTTTTGACGAACTTGACAGTGACGAAGTTGACAATGCTATTGATACACAAGATGTGGGTGACGGAAACTCTCAAATAAAAAACAGTTTACCTCAAATTCAAGACAAAAAGGAACAGATAGAGATTAATATCATTGGCAGTACGCCGATATCAAAGGTCGCACCTTCCTCAATTGAGGACCAGCTGAAAAGTATAAATCTTTCGGAAGCTTCACCAACGAATCAGAGGCCGTTTGATGCATCCTTTCGTGCTCCCGCCGACATGAACGATAAGCCAGTTCGAAGAGTGACCGTGCATTGCGCATATACAAGTGAACCACAACAGAACATTGTAGTGAAAAGGAGAGCAAATACAGCTCCGCGTGTTCCCTCGGAATTATTTCGGCGTAACGTGGACGACTCTTCATCAGCCAATTCGACACCTTCGGGATCTCCCTCCCTAAGACGAAGAAGTGGCCTTGATATAACATCTACACCTCTGTACAAAGAATTGTACGCCAATAACCTAAGATCGTACGGATTTCTGCTATACAAGGTAAGTCCTAGCATATTTTACTCATTTTGAGTTTTCTCCTGTTTTTAATCTTACGTTTGTAGAAACTTTGTGATGTCAGGAAGTACTCGCTGTGAAAAACATGTCTATAGATAGAAGCGAAAGAGTTAAATCCCAATGCAAGGGGCGTTTGTTAATATTGTTAATATATAAACCAAAATTTTCAAACTGGAACGCTTGTGTTGCTAATGCATAAAGTTATGCCTTGTTCTGAACTTCTTGAACTTACTGCCCAAAATTACACCTTATGCACTCTGACGAACCAGAGCATCTAATTAAATTGAAAACGTGATTGTTAGCTCTTTCGTTCTGAAGTGAGTTTGCATAACGTGAAGTCAATAGAACATGATAAATACTTGCTGAAAGAGATTTTCACAAAAACATGCACATTCTTTTACTAGCAAAGTTTGGATGTTGATGGGTTCGTGAACTGAAAATAGTTCACAACGCTCCTCCATGTCTACAGTAACATTTTGTGTATGTGGTGCGCTTCTCCTCTCATTAGATATAAAAAATAAACGGTTTCTTTCAGCGTCTTTATAAATTACATCTTTATCGTAGTTTTCACTGTCATTTTTCACAAGAAAAAGAAAATCGTCTTTTTGCTTGTCAATTCAAATTATCATTATCGTAGCCTACACGTGGGGTGGAGCACACATGCAATTGCTATCAATAAAAAAGGAGATGCTCTATTAAGTAAGAAGTTAGGGAAAATTATATTCGGATTTCATCCTGCAGCAGATATAAGCTATAAGCTTATATAATGTGTTATAAAAGTCTGCAATGAGAAATGCAAAGGTTTTTTTAATATCCAAGAGCAGGAAATGTAAGCTGTGAGCTGTTAATTTGTGAGGAAGTTCCAGAAAATACAGTAGACCCTGTTTCTCTGTACCTACATCCTCCCTTTGCCCATTGCAAGATTTTTGCCTTAAGAGCCTTTTCTTCCTTTAGATTTGACGAGCATAACAAAAATATGCGGCTACAATATGTAGCTGTACAATTGTTTTTGGAAGTGATTTAACTTCCCTATGCATCATATTTCAAATGTATATTTAGCAATTGGTTAGGGCTATCTACCAGTCTTTACATTAACGTTTATTGCAACCGTAGGATAAAAAGAAAGGGCATGGGACCTCCGAGCATGATGATAAATTTCAAAGTCAGATGAAAAAGCGTCGACGCAGAAATCAGAACACGTTGTTCAACAGCTCAAGGCAACTTCGAAGGCATACGGATATCCCAATGTTTATAGAGCAAAAGGGAAGCTATTCTGCTGACGAGGCTGCTGTCAGCTCCGACGACGACAAGCACTTACAAGCACGCCCATCGATGATCAATCGAAGAATGACCGACCTTGGTTCTTACAACTTAACTGAGGTAGGTATCATAGATACGTTTCACATTCTAAAGTATACCATTGGACTACTACAGACTGCAAACGTAGAAATCGAAATGAAGACTAGAGATTAGTGGTGTGACACGTACGCAATTTAGTATAGAGCCCTTTCATTGCTCAGAGAGCACAGCACACAATTTGAGAATTGCATAGTTTGGCTTTCTGTTTACCGCTTTTTTGGCAATGGAACAAATGAAACCATACAACAACAAGATCAACTTTATCACAGTTTGGTGGTACCAGATGCTTTCTTGTTTACGAACTATAAGACGCAAGCTTAAGTAGTACAATGCTATCATTATTCAAGTCTTTTCGATCGTACGTTCCTATTCATACGATTCTAATGTCCATTGTAGTAAGCAAAAATCATCAGAGCTACTCAACATCTAATGAATGCAACAGTGGACTACCGACTACCGGATTACCGATGTTGACAAAATAGAGCCGTACTCGATCATACTTTCCTTAAATTTAGACTTGTAACCAAAGAATATTGCACGACTTTAAGCAATTTCAGTAAATTAGGTTTATTTCAATGTAGACACGCTTTTTCTTGAACTAAGAGGAATATTAATAAGTTCATAGATACACCAAAACCCTGTTTACGAGCTTCCTAGAATGGAAGAAACTAACGAAAACTAGGAGAACTGTAAACAAACTAAACAAGCATTATGCCATCTACGCGTGAAGGGTCTTCAAAAGCTGATGCAGACCAGTAGGTTAGCCGGTAATGCTAGACAACACGGATTGTTTAAGAGGGCAGAAAATGCTTTCAATTTTCATATTCTGAAGATCTAAGCAACATTTTTATGCGAGGCAAAAAAGTTTTCAGACCACCCTGACCTCCTATTTACTCTTGGCGTCAGGCCTGAACCGATAATCAACAACCCTGCTAGGAACACCTTCTGATTAGGATTTTGGTATGCTTATCGGTACCTAGGCCTATCTGATATGAGGGAAAACTTTGACCTCGTTTGCATACTGGTCATTTTCACCTGAATCAAGTTTCTTGCAAGCTTAATAACATAAGAAATTTTTTCAAATGTCAAGTTTTATAGAGAAATCCCTTGGCCCCTTGCTAAATACAAACACCTGTTTTGTCATCACGTTTAATACACTATTGAATTGCGCCAGTACGCTGTAAATCTAACTCTTAAATGCTAGGTAACACTGATGTAAACGTATCTTTTTCTCCCTTTCCAAAACGCTGAATATAAGATATTAGATCCTAATGTGGCAAACCTCGAACTCAAAATAAAGCTTTTGTGAAGAACAATCTCTTAACAATGTTCAATAATCTAGCTATATGTTCCATTGTAGCTGTTATTGATGTGCTTACTGTGGTACAGCATGCAATTGGCAACCTACATTACAATTCGAACTACACGAAACCAATAAACTCTTTAATTTCTCCATTCTTAAGCCTACAATTTCATTCAAGCCCTAGTCTATTCAATACATAGTGAAATTCCATATGCCATGTATCTACAATTTCATGTAGATTTGAAAGCAAAAGAAATGCCAGGATCCATGACCTGTTTCTGACACGATGACGTTTGACTGCTGTTATATTGCTCTAAATCTCATTGTAATGAACATTGTACTGTTAGTGTCAAGGATCTTTTCACGGTACCAGTACACTACAATTGCATCTATATATGTATGTATGCATAGTATATATAGGTATACGAGTGTGTTTTATAATATGTACATGGTATGATCCATACCTTATTTATCGTTTCGCACGTGACTTTTTACTTTATGTACTTTATGTGGCTTTTGGATACATATCTATCTTTGTTTCAATTTCGTTTCTTTATTTAGACGCCAAAAGTTAACAAAATTGTGGAAGAGAGAAAGTCGGAGGCACAGAAAAGACAAGAATATCGATCAGCAAGAATGAAGTCGCTTGATGAGATCATAAACAAAGTCAACAATATGCTTCATCCAAGCAAGAAGAAGGTTTCGAATTCTACAACAGACTTGTCGAAATTGCCAACAGAGGAAACGGATGTCGCAAACAGCGAAGAAAGTTGAAGTGTGAAGATGAAATTATTATGAGGAGATCTAATATTTACCACTACCAAAATTGCGTGCAAGAGACTTACTGGCATTTTTTGATTTAAGAAAATGTCAACATTTCGAGGAAATGTTAATAGTCTTGAGGTGCTACATTACTCCTTCTATTCGTAGCAAGTCTAGCTTACTTACAAAATTTGAATGAATAGGATTTAGTAAAATTCTTTTTCCTATTTTGCGATCAACATAATCAGGTTACATACCTACTATTTCTTTCTTAGAATTGTGATACATGCATCAAGTTCCTCTTAAATTAGTTTCGCAGCTCTTGTTTGTCCCAGGTTGTGTAGCTGATTCAAAGAAAGAACTTTATCAACAAGACTTTTGAAGTTCTTCTAAAGTTAATAAGCAAAAATTTAGTATGATCCCTAGAATCATCGCGAGCAATTTATGTGAAAGAAACTTTCACATCTCATGTTTATAATTCAGATTGACAAGTTAGGAAAAGAGTTTCAAAACATGAACACTTGTCGGTTAAGAACGCCTTACCATTCTATTCCTTAATTAATGTAAAAAGTGAATGCTGATGCATTCATGTATATCCATAGACATGACCCAATCGCATATATATATATATATATATATATATATATGTATATGTATCTATATATATTGACATTGTAATAATATTTACTTATGTATTGACAAGTTAAAAATTTCAACGGAAGCCAAGAATAGTATGAATGCATGTGCTTAAAATTCCTATTATTAAGTTTTAAACTTTATTATATACTGTCCGTGATTATTTCTATTTACACAAATGTATATTAGGGGCATTTTTCAGGCTATAAATTAACGACTTTGGTAGTCATACGTTTTCTGCCAATCTTGTTATCTATCAATGCCGAGATGTTTCAAATGATCCCTGCTGGTAGTTGAGTCACAAACATAATTGTTAATGCACAAAATAGCACCTTGCGAGCACAGTTTTTACATATTGGCAAACTCACCCGAGTTTTAATATACCGATTAAAGAACTTGAGGTAAAGTAACTTAGAATATTTTGTCACTTCTATGTAACCAATATTGTATGTTGAATATTTTTGCAAATAAAATGTACAAAGTGACTACTGTCATTTTATAATTTAATGTTCGAGTAATCATGTGAGCCTTGTGGTGATATAAATGATACATGAAATGTTATCAACGTATTTATAAGAAGAGAACGTTGCAATGTGAAACTTTAATACGAGATCTTTTGTTTCTGTTCTGTGATACCTGAATCTGTACATGATAATGCTCGTCATAATGATCCTCATCGTTAAATCACCAAGTCAACGCTATCAACGACATCATAGAAATATCGTTGCAATCATCATCATTTTCATTTTCAATGCTATTGTGACGTTTTCACTGTAATCATCCTTACAATAATTTTTGTAATCACCATCATTATTATCAACATTATCATCAAGGTGATCAACACCGTTATCCCCCTATCACCATGCTCGGCATTCTTATAACCGTCAACACAATAACACAATGAGCAACAGTCGCACCAACAGCAGCTGTATCAACTGCTGAAGAATAACAGTAGTACTATCAGCTGCAGGATAGCTACAGCATCATCAGCATCATCGGTATCAGCAGCAGCAGCAGCATCATCGGTGTCATAATCATCAGAATCAGCATCATCGGTATCAGCATCAGCAGCATCAGCATCATCGGCATCAGCATCAGCTACAGCATCAGCATCAGCATCGGCATCAGTAGCGGCATCAGCATCAGCAGTAGTAAAGGAACTATCACTGTACTCATCATAGTAATGTTAGCTAGCGTTGTCAAGATCTTAATGCTAAATAGTTCTTCCGACATCAACATATAAGCTGATTAAGGTACGGTGTGTGCTGTAGCATATAGACTAGAGGAAGCGGCAGCTTTCTCCTTGAATAACCTGCTTGTTGGACACTGCTGGCCTATGTATATACAATATACTACATTGGAACTTCCAAAAATGTTTTACGCAGTCACTTTGAAGTAGGAGCGTTACTTTTCTAGCTAATGAAACGGCATTGACTAATATGAAAATAAATGATTTTGTGGAAGGAAAAGCTTAGGAACAGGTCACCTAACAAGAAAGTACCAATATGTTTCCACGGTGGGAGTACAAATTTGAAAGGATTTTCAATAGCGTTCGTGGTGTCTGCCACCCATAGAATAAGGGGATTATATGTCATACACCTTCCATAACTACATGAAACGTAAAAGGAAAATAAAGATAAACGTATTGACGACGAGACTTAGGGTATATGTTAGATACGTGACCACTAGTTTGCAAAGTTGCTTTCCCCTTTTAGCTAAGATTTAACTTCCTTGAAAGTTACAAAGGCACATTCCATTGCCTGCTACTATCGTACTCTGTTGTAAGTGTTCTAAGAGCGAGTCAAGTTGTAGAGCACATTTCGATCCTTCCAAGTGTCTTCCTACTTGTTAAATGATAGGTTTGGGGCCAGAATACAGGATAGTATATTATCATACACACTGGCATGATATAGTATGATGTAGTATAGTGTAGTACACTGATGTTTAGAACAGGACTGTATGGCTTAGAACAGTGTGTTGTAATTTGAGTGCAATCGCAAAACTACTTTGGTCCATTTGTATAATTGGTTTCTATTCATGTTGCATTGCTTACAGTAAGTTATGCTGTGTTATGTTACAATCTAGTGTACTAAGTGAGGGGAACCGGCGGCTTACCGCCAGATTGCTGCGGGAATGCTTCTCCTTAGAGCTTGAATTCTGGAACGCCAGAGCAACCACAACTGCAGCAGAGCAACCACCACAACTGAGGTCAACTGTTTTAGTGGCGGAACCAGCAAAGCCCATAAGGGAAGCAACCCCAGCTTACCAAGGGTATACAAGGCTCTCAGCTATTCAGCAACCCGTCTAGGAGAAAAATATTTCAAAATAAAACCTGCAGCCAGTATTCCCACTGCCACATGGCTATCTTTAGCACCGGTGGATCGGGTCTCCTGGGTGGAGAGGGAATCTTGCTCCGCTCAAACAATTTCCACTTACTTATGTACAGGTCGTCTCAATCTACTCAAGCCCTATGGCGATGGATAGTTGTGACGGGGACAGGCAGAGGATGCTACTGACAGTTCTTAGCCACGACGCTTCACGTAGGCGGCTCAAGGGTGATGGTCGCTCGTTTAAAACCAGGGGTTCTTCAATGCGCATGAAAGGCCACGGGGGAGTCCATCAGTGAAAGTAGCATGTCATTGTGCTTATAAGTGCTTACTGTAGAACACTTTCGAAGTTTACATTATATAATGGGGCGGTACTTCAAACTTTCGATACTCTGACAGGGGCAATATAGGTTTCAAGGTTTAGAAACCTTGGTTTAGATTAGTATAGTTCAGTTGTACATCCTTTGCAGTTGCTACAAAGTTATTGTTTCATAATAATTCCCCCTTTATTGCACCAATGGTACAACTTCATAGCTCTGCCAGGAACACTTTACTTTTCATGTTCTCTGCGTTTAGCTTTGCACGTTTCAGTATGTTGTTTAGTGACCTACAGCATGA
>JAAAKM020002313.1:0-11979 GCA_010016025.2 Alatinidae sp. Z8VKAUB7J3 | reverse complement strand
TTCTATGGCAATACACCTTGTTTATATAGGACTGCTGTATTGCGGATGTAGTATAGAGATGATGATGACTATTGTCGAAATATTCTCAATAAAGATAGTTTTCCTTGAATTTTATATCTTAAAATCAGGAAACGTTATTATTATTTGGTTTTTGTTGTCTTATTTTAGCTTGTAACTTACCTTTGATCCTCCTTTCCCACTCCCCATACTCTCATCTTTGCGATGGGCTGGTTTAAAAGAATAGTCTTTTCCCTGGGCTCAAAGAGTTTAAGGACCTCGCCTTCCAGAATAAGCTTAATGTCCCTTCCCTAAAGAATAATAGAAGATCACAGATCTTAAATAACTAATGCTTTGTAAAATATTAAGTTGATAAAATAACGCTAAATAGCACTGGTGCTCAATTTCTTTGTAATGGGAACAGACCATGGCGTTCTTTGCTACTAGTAAAGAACCCCATGTAACAGACCCAAATCGGTGGGAGTCTTTCAGTCAGAGGGCTCTGGTAAGCAACGGGACCTACCTACCCTAAATTGATAGTAACAACATAAATCAGGCGAAGGAGACCCCTCAATTTGGATTGCCAGGTGATCGTCAAGACCTTGGATACCTTCCGCTGTACCGTAACACTGCTTCATTGACCATGCGCGGTCATCTGTTCAACAAGTGCCAAATCGCTAGGAAGCCGGGACACAAAGAAATCGAAATTACGGGTGCGGGAATTGCATGATACCTCGCATAACACATTTGCAGCGGCCGAAAACACTGTGTTGCACGTCATTGCCATCACGTAACCAAGGATATTATGGCCTAACAAGATACCGGCTTAGAGGCATATTGGGCTGCAATTCTCCCATGATGATATGCGGTTTAATAGAAACAATGGCCTTCGGAGTGACTGTGCGCTTACGGAGCGACTGTGCGCTGACGCAGTGACTATGTGCTTACGGAGTGACTGTGCGCTTACCTCTCCCCAGGTATCTGATGTATGCCATAGATCGTTTCTTTGTGCTGCTAGTGTCGTGATGCAATGGTTTACAGTCTCACCAAGAATCGCAGATGACATTTTTTCTTCCTCGACCTCCATCCAACCCATCGAGTGCACAGGGAAACTGATGGCTTGCTGTAGACGGAAAAAAGAAAAATTGTTGAATGCATTGACACACACGTACTTATTAGAAGCAACCTTTAAAAGAAGTAAAAAATAAGGAAAAGCTTGAGAATGGGAAGGCTTAAGGTGGTGTAATGGAGTACTTAAGTGTAACGTCACGATGTAATGAATGTCAGAAGTTTGATAATATTTTGCACTCATTGCATTCTTCTTGTTGATATATATAAGCTCTTCAAATTTGAGAACGATATCTTGAACAATCGTTATGACATGCCCTATCAAAATTTGAATCGTGCCTACCAAAACTTTGTTACATGAACCCAGTTCACAATTTTATGAACCGAGGGAAGTTAACAGAGTTTCCTTAAGGCCTTTTGCAAATTCAGACAGCCCTTTCTCGCCGTTGATAATTATGATGCTGTATTCTTTCGGTGGCATGGTTAACACTTTGATCTAGTTTTATTTAGGATTCCTTGAAAAAGAGGTTTTGGGACGTCATCGCTTTGGTACTCTATAGTAAGAACATGTTACAGGCTGTAGCAGGCTGTAGTGACATAAATACTACAAGAAGTATATGAAAACGGAGTGTGGATATCATTTTGGATAACCCATGAACATTTTAGCTTGAAAAGAGCACTTGATAAATAGAAAGTATGTCACAACAGAGGATCGAACCCGTGACCCACGCTGTCGTGCGCTCTACCAACTGAGCTAGGTGACCTCCGATGTTAACATACTCTATTTCTCTAGTCGCCACATTAGCTCCCAATCATCCACCGGTGGAAATCCACATCCAGCTCCACGCAATTGGAGACCAGCCTCTCTGCGCCATGTGACTTGACCAAGGAAGAACAGCCCTCCGGCCGTCATCTATCCAAAGCACACTGAAGTTAGAGAGTATCATCGAGAAGAGAGGGTTTGAAATGTTAGTTTGAAAGAACACTAGAGAAATAGAAAGTATGTCACCATCGAGGATCGAACCCGTGACCCACGTTTTCGCGACGTGGTGACATATTTTCTTTTCTATAGTGTTCTTTTCAAACTAACTAACAAACTAACATTTCAAATTCTCTCTTCTTGATGATACATAAACATTTTGTAAATCTAAATGGGATACTCCTCTACTTAAATTCGAGTTGCTGGTGAGGATTGAGAGCCAACGACAGATAGGGTAAGGATTAAGATGGTCGTAATGACTTCCCGATATTTTCTGTGGAATTTCACCCTTCTGAGAGATCTGGAAATACCATCCATAGTTCAGTTCAAAATTTCCTTAAACCCTTTCCCACTGTAGCTCATCTCCAAGTAGTCGCTCACATAACACGAGTAAAATATTCTATTACGTGCCTAACGACCTCGCTACTTCTTGAATAATACAATCAGATATTAAGTAGAGTTAAGTGTTAATACTTTAATACTCCAGGCTACTTTCACACGCTGTTAAGGTCAGAATCCTAGTTCTCACGACATACGGGAAAACATCCTGAACTGTTTGAACGTTGGGATCAAACAAGAGAATTTTCTCAGCGAAGGTCTGAAGGACTATAACACAGGACTAAAATACGTAAAACCAAAATGTTTTCGCCGCTTCAGCGCTTAAGGATAGTACTCAAGGTGTGTCAAACTGCAGTAACTGGGGGCATACGGTTGTGAAGCTATATGGGGGGCTCCGAAGGTCCCCTAAGCAAAGTCGTATGTGAAAAGAGCACAAGTAGAATAGAGTTGAGTATCGGGGGGTCTATTTTAGTATAGTATAGTATAGTATAGTATAGTATAGTATAGTATAGTATAGTATAGTATAGTAAAATGTAGTATAGTATAGTATAGTATAGTTTAGTATAGTATAGTATAGTATAGTATAGTATAGTATAGTAAAGTATAGTGCAGTATAGTATAGTATAGTACAGTATAGAATAGTACAGTGGAGTATAGCATAGTATAGTATAGTATTATAAAATATTGCATAGTATAGTATAGTACAGTATAGTATAATATACAGTAATAGTGTAGTACAGTATAATATAGCATAGTATAGTGCAGTATATATTGCAGCATAGTATAGAATAAAATAGTATAATATAGTATAATATAATATAGTATAGTATAGTATAGTATAGTAAAGTACAGTATAGTATAATAAAATATAGTATAGCATAGTATAGTACAGTACAGTATAGTATAATATACTGTAATTGTGTAGTACAGTATAATATATTATAGTATAGTGCAGTGCAATATTGTATAGTGCAGTAGAGTATAGTGCAGTATAGAATAGTATATTATAGTATTGAGTATATTGGCATAGCAAAGTCTTGTCTATTATAGCATAATATAATGAATTAAAGTGTAGTATGGCAATGTAAGATATGCATGAAATGGATGTGTTGATGAAGCGAGTACTTTATTTTCGAATACTTGGTTTAACTTGAAACGAATATTCGAACATTCGCCGAAAGTATTCAAAATCCATATAGCTATAAGACAAAAGTTTACAACAGATCGAATTAAAGCAAATGAAGCGACAACTATCCATCTTGTTGGTAGTGATTGAGTATGACAAAAAAAGGTCAGGTAAAATTGAGCACCCAGACGTCGTAGCCAGACAAAAGCCAGTAACAAGGGTAGGGCCAGGAACCCAAACGAGCCACAAGAAACAGCGGGATTTCACATCTGGTCCCACATCTGCTGTTATCAACATATGGCTTAGCATCATACAATGAAGGATTGCTAATCTTAGCAAACTATTCTTCATTGCGTTTCGAAAATAAATAACAAGACAATAGCGGGATACAGGACCAAATGCATATCTTAGACTTCAAAGGGATGCTTTTAGGGACCGATTTCGATAAGAACAACTGATATGAGGGTATGGGGTAGGCAAGCGAGGGGTTACTTCACCGCTGTTTGCAAATTAATTTGACAGTTTCATATTTAGGGATCGATTGGCCAATGAAGACACAGTTTAACCTCATAAGGACAGCGAGCACTCAGTCGTTTCAGTGAAGCATTGACGGTAGGGGTGGAGTGAGTGGGAGGGGTGGAGTGAGTGAGAGGGGCGGAGTGAGTGAGTGAGTGAGTGAGTGAGTGAGTGAGTGAGTGAGTGAGTGAGTGAGTGAGTGAGTGAGTGAGTGAGTGCGTGAGGGGAGTGAATGAGAGAGAGAGTAAGTGATGGTGAAAATGATGGCAGGAGGGAGCGAGGGTGGGAGTGAGGGAGTGAGCATGCGCCTTATCTAGTTAGTTGTCTGCATATTCAAATCAAAGACATCCACTCTAAACCCAATCAAGGGAAACATGACACCGAAATGGCTCATCGAGGTCCATCATAATGCAAGTACAAAAACCACATGTAATAAACACATGTATCTTATAAACTATGAACAAAAATAAAAAGGCAAAAAGCTTTTATAGTCATTGTAATACTGATGAAAGCTTATGTTTCGCTCCTGAGTGTAAAGTCTACAAAATGAGAAATTAGCAGGATACATAATCAAACAGTTGCTATCATCATGCGACAATATTCTTGATTTTAAGGCGTTAGTACTTTAACAAGTTTACCGAATTTATCTAGATTTACAAGGCACAAAAAACATAAATCATATTCACTGCACTTTTATTTCTTACACAAACGTGATACACTTCTCCAATGAACGGGGAAAATTGGCTGAAAGGCTTTATTGTAATCGAAACGTCAGGTATCAATTAGATAGGTACCATTACAGGTATTAAGAAGACGCAACTTAACACTAATTGCCTTCCAGTTCACCAAATGTGTTTAATTTATTTCTATTATCATGTATGCTTGTCTGGTTATACATTTAAATTTTGGGTGCTTGAGCTGATGTTAGAATCTTTTCAAGTGGGCATGTAAAGTATACAAGCACCAAGGCACTCGATAATTACACACTACGATAAAAAACTCAGGAACCATTCTCCCAAACGATTACTACCACTCGGCCGATAAACTAACATTATAATTATAGGACTGTATCTCTAAGCATAGAAAGTTACGTAGTGACGACTATTTTGTTCCTGGGATTCATCGTAAAGGCAGAAAGCACTCATGATACGTTGAAAACTCCAGATGGCAGTTGGTTGAAAGTCAGTGCAGCTGACTGCCACCTATGTTCAGACAACCATGTGGAAACCAACAGAGCGTCACAGTTAACGAAATTTACATGAGGGCTGGAATTCATATATCCCATGCATGTATCAAGATGACGTGCTGTTTAAAACAATGTGTGCCTACAACAGCAGGAATAAAAAGCTATGAATGGAAATAAATACCTTAATATTGTTTGGCGGCGATTCGGGTCGAGATAGCGGCTGTGGACTGCAAATGAAAAGAGAAAAAATATCTGAATCAAAACTTGCTTTCGTATGCTCAACTATTCAAATACACCTATATATAACGGAGGGGGGCGAAAGCAAAACAATTATCAAAAGAGCAGCTGCGTGAAATATAACAGCGGGAATTTCCGGGAACGAGGTTATACATCAGCCTCCTTTTCATGTGTCTTAATGAACAGTTGTCAATGGCGAACTTACCTTTCAGACTGATATGCCAAATCTAAACTTTATCGTCTTGTTATGCAAGCAGCGACGATGAAATGTACTTCACAGGTCATAAAAATGGCGACGTTGTACCATCCAAAGCAACTGCAAACGACTATCAGTGCAAATGAGCAAAACGGAGCCCGCTGTTTATCGCTAGCTGTGACACGCTGTGCACAAATTAATATCTGAGCATATGTATAGAACCAAGAAGACCACTTGCTTACGTGTATATATGAATGAATGACGTATGATCAAGTTTGATCCCGTTTTTGGTCGAATTCATCTTGTCAGGAGCATCTGGCATCGAATCTCGGAATGAAAAGACTGTCACAGACCCATAAATAAAATCGTGCAGAGCTTTTGTTGATGAATAACGTATCGCACCGTTTTGGCATAATGGACAGTGTAATGCAAACCCATTAAATGGCACATTATCAAAGGGGATCGATGAAGTCAAAAGTGATTTGTTAATAGGTTCAGTTTAAAGTTAATAGCCTTTTACGTACACGCTAAACTCCTGTATTCACGACAACGTATTCAGAAACTGTCAATAACGTTAGTGAAGACAAAATAATACTAAAATACTGAAGGGAACAGAATAACAAAACCAAATGAAGAAACAGCAATGTTTTTAAAAGGCAGAAAATCAGGAAAAAGAAAAGAAGGGGAAAAATGAAAAAAGCAGTGAAGAACTAAAGAAGGAAAGAGTTACGACAGTATAAGGTAGCAGCAAGAAGCACTGAATGCGGGGAAAGCGTGGAAAAAGAAAGACTGGAAGAAAGAAAGAAACATACAGCTAGCAAGAAAGAACGGAAGGAAATCAGAAGGAAAGAAAAAAGAAAAAAAAAGAAAAAAAAGGAAAAAAAGAAAGAGAAAAGAACAGAGAATGGAGAGAATGGAGAGAAAGGAAGCAAGAAATAGTTCAAGTAAAAAAGAGAAAGATAAATAAAAGAAAAAAGGGAGGAAAGAACTGCGGAAAGAAAGGCGAAAAAGGGAAAGAAAGGGAGAAGATAAAGACTAACTGCATAGTCATCATGGTCGATGTACATAATACCTCGGCTTTGATCAAATCATCTCAGTAGTGCCACCTGAATCTCTGACACTCATACAACATATCGTTAACTCTTGAAAATAGCTCTTGATTCAGCAAGTGACTTTACATATTATCTTATGATACAAATTGGCATATTATCTTATGATACAAAGTCTTCCTACGTGGTACGTTGTCATAATTAAGGCGTTTTGCTGCCACTGCCTACACAGTGCATGCACTATTTACAAAGCTCTATTATTAGCATGTGTCATTGTGCTTTGGGGTATCGGGTACGTTCAGATTTGAACACGAAAGCAAACAGGGCTGAAGAGCAAAAACAGTAGATGCGAATGCCAACCGATGAAAATCGCCTTAATTGTATAACTTGTGAAACCTTCCTAAAATCTGATATCTATTCTGTTAGTCAGAAACTGCTTGGATATGCTTCATAAACATATCTAAAAGTTAAAAACCATTGAAGTTCGCGCACGTCGCCATCACCGCCTGCGATTGATGCACATCCATGGAATGAACTGAACACAACGAACGAGAAATTCCAATTACGACCGGTAAACAGGAGTATTTGGATGTCTGTTATTAACAACCTCTGCAAAGAGCATAGTATCGGATGGAATGGGATGGGATAAGCCTTTAAGTATAAGAAAGAATATCAGTCGTACTACTTGAACGGATACAATCTACCAATTCAGCAATACTTACTACGTACTAACGACTAAATCATTCATAAATTGTCGTTAAAACCAAAATTACGTTACGCAGACGTCGCTTCGAAAACGCACCTACAGTGTCAACGTCACGTCGAATATTCCCCTACTGTCCTAACGACCACAGCATTTTAAAATAACGGTAACAACACAATACGTTCCACAGACGTCGCTTCGAAAACGCACCTACAGTGTCAACATCGCGAGGAATATTCCCCTACTGTCCTAACGACCACAGCATTCTACAATAACGGTAACAACACAATACGTTCCACAGACATCGCTTTGAAAACGCACCTACAGTGTCAACATCACAACGAATATTCACCTACTGTCCTAACGACCACAGCATTCTAAATTAACGGTAGCAACACAATAAGTTCCACAGACATCGCTTTGAAAACGCACCTACTGTGTTAAGATCGCAAGAAGGATTCTCCTGCTATCCTACAGTGTCTGGAGTGTTATTACAGCTAAAACCCTTTGTCCTGCACTGAAATGTGTCCTCGCACGATCATAGTATTTAAGTCTGAATCTACAGTTCCACCGCTAATCAAAGGTATCTGTCTTAAGACCGATTCAACCGTGTATGGAGTGGCGCCAATATCCACATAAAATATCAAAGGCATCAAAATCATCCGCTTCTGTTTCTATGCCCGATTTTCCTTAAATAAAGCCGCCGTAAAATCTAACCTGCTAGGTGCCGCTCTATACCTGTGTACCTATTACTTGCCACTTTTAAGTTACGGTTTTTTACCTCGGCATCCTTGACGCATTCTGCCATGAATACACAGGAGCTACGAGCCATCCAACCTCGCAGAGACGTATGCTATCTGGTTCACTATACCCTAACATGGATGAACATGTCATTTCCCGCTTGGCTCATTCACCAGTTACTCCATATCCACGTTCATTAATAGCAAGGCTTTCTTTACATGACCGTAGAGTAAAATCATATTTTTCAACGATCTCTCTTGCCACGGCTTGCATTTCTAAACAACTTGCGACCGCGCTTAAATATGTAATGTGCCTTTGATCTTGGAAGCAAACACCTTGAGACAGCATACTGCAATTAAGTCGACGTATCGTTAATTGAAACTTGAAAGGTCTTACATAAAGGCTGTGTGGTAAGGCAGCACGAATCTTTACGCTCGTCTCCAATGGTCGCCAAAACTTCGCTGTCAGGCTCCTTGTCACCTCTTATCGAATCAGTTTAGAAGATTACTTGAACCCAATCACGATCAAATCTATGCACCAATTCACAATCAGTAATGGGTTTATTGGTTTTAACATTTCATTTTGCAATCAAGCATCGCTATCATCACCGCCATCTCGTTGTACATAATACCTGTGCTAACAGTGCCATTCAAGCAAGAATGCCATGGACTGAACCAACAACTGGAAACGACAGATGTCACCATATTGCTTACTCAAATAATGCTAAAATTATTCTAGGAAAATTGGGTTGAGTCTCCGCATTGTTGGGTCTGTGTACTGCCTACCGTGATGTCATAATACTACACAGACCAGTGCCCAAACTAATTCACTATGAGCAATACGCATGTCCAAACCAGAAACAGTGGCACCAGCGGACAATACTGCTCAAGTCAGATCAAACCGTACCAACTTGAGACCAAAACATAGATGGTCTAACCCACAGATCGCCACAATAGTGCTTGTGACTCTTCATGACGTTCATGGCTTATGAACCAATCCAATGTTCCGGTGATGTAACAATGCCATCCATATAGGGGCAATTCTGATTCCAACCCCGTAATATGCATGTGCAAAATAGGCGCAAATTAACAAAGTTGCTTTAAACTTTACAAACCTCCAAAGCCAAACAATAGACGTTTCTTTCCACAGACCGCAATAATCCAAAGTATTTCCAGTGGCCCGTGAAATAGCCTAGCATGCTTAGGGGTTGGGTATGAGGTTTCCCGTGGCAACTCTTAACATTATACAAACGATTACCAGGCTCCCTTAAGTATTAACAGGTATAAAGAGAGTATGAACAAAATATCATTAGGCGTAAAAACATGCATTTTCATGGAATATACACACTTACGCGTGCGCACAAACACAAGCAATTGTAAGTTCATATTGTACTGTTTTGCGCATGCACAAAGTCACAAATATGCCTAAATGCATCATAAATGTATCAAAGAGGAAACAGAATATTATGTTTTACCTTTTACTTGGTGGTCCCCGAAGATCACTGGCGCTGGTGTTCGTGGACGGGCAAGAATCTTGGCTTGACATTGGCGATACCGATCTTGAAGAGGACGAAGTCTGATAATAAAAGACCCAAAAATATACAGGTTAAAGATTTAAAAGGTCAGCTTTCTACACAATGTTTCCTTACGCGCGCTCTGCATTTACCGGTGAGGTCTGGCCTGGAATTTATTACCATTTCGTAACAATTTCAATGCCAGTATCTTGTGCTGGGGGGTGAGGGGGGGGGTGATTAAACCCCCCTGAATAAACTTCATAATTTACTAAAATCGATGCCTAGCCACGTGAAAAAGATTGCAGATTACCTCCATTCGTCGATAAAATGATAGTAATCGACATGAAAGGACTGCGAGATTTTAAACATTGTATGCAATCCCTTAAATACGTACTAAGATTGATTTACCTCTGGCTTAAAAGACCAAAAAGCAAATTCAATCATTAATCGAAATGCGATGGAAAGGGACTCTACGCCACTAGCATAGCATTAGCATCTCGGTGAATGTAATCAGCTTTCGACAGAACGAACAAATCTCTATTTTTACGTCTCCTTACAACCAGAAATTGTCGCCAAACTATCTTGTTTACAAATAATAAAGTAATATGGACTCGAACGATGATCGAATATCGTTACCGTTGTGGCAAAAGCTGACTGCCAGAGCTACTACATCCTCTTATCTAATGCTGCTTACAGAAAGTTAAACTTGTAACGTAAAAACCTTGGTAACATTGCATGAACACTAAAAACTAACCACTTAAGAAGAAACTTGCTGTTATGTTTGCCAACCTAGACATCGCCTTTACAATCCTGATATGCCAGGTGGCTTCTTCCAGAAATTCTTCCTTTACTCTTCGCTTTCCTGGAAATAACGTAGCCCCTTGGCAACAAGACACTACGTCAGTTCCTAGGGAAGCTCTATAACTATTCATAATCTACCTTTCGCTGAAAAACCCCTACCTGGCTTCATTGATTAGATGGAAAGATCTGTCTCAGGTTGATCATCGAACCACATGGGCCATTCCAGTCAGCCCGAAAAATTACATCTTCTCTAAACTTACATCTGCCAAGTTGAACTTGCCAATTTCTACAACCTGCACATCGTTTAATGCTACGACTCGTTTCATGTCCCGTAGACAACCACCAGCTAGGAAGGATATGAGCAAAGAACCCTAACGTGTGCATCTATTGTTAAACTTATCTAGAGCAAGGCGTTTTCTTGACGGAAATCGAATAGAACTGCTGACACCCACTTGAAAAACGTTATGTTATGGCTACAATTCTAATCAAGTAACTGGATTTTGCCAATCTGAAACCAATCAGGGAGCTCTTAAGGGCAAACCTGAGTTCATTAAAAGCAATGTTATGAACAACTAAATAGATCCTACGCTAACTAAATTCCAACTGGCTATCAGCTATGCCGGTAATGTTACATTATTCCAGACAGTACATAGACATATGCAAGACCTATCTTCATATCAAATGATCACATTAAGAAAATTCGACTATACAATTTAATCGATCATCTCGTGGCCAAAAACTGAATGGTAGCTTCGATCTACTAGATTTGCCGCCACCTTAAAATGTTTAACAGGTGCCGTCGATGGCGAGCAAATAATCCAAACCAAAATGTCATCTACTCTGCAATTAGCATGTCTCGGACTAACAAAAGGTCTGGATTGACTCTTTATATTTCCTGGCAATAGAAATTGTTGAGTTCGGTGAGGGAATTGGCTCAGCAAAGAACTTGTCGGCTATTGATTGGCAATAATAACTGATCTTCTTCTTTGATTTTTGTCCTCGAAAGATTAAAAGAAGCTGAATGATGTGTACAATAAAACAGATTTCACGCGCTACAAACTGAAAAAAGCATGACTGGCGTTTCAAAATCTAGAAAGTTAAGAGTGACCTCGCGTTTTGGAGATACCATTTTCTTTTTAAGCGGTTTCCCGAACTACAGAAAGTAAAGATAAACATATTGACATTTTCGTTAAGCATTCCGCCTGGCACTTTCTATGGCAAACTGCCTGCCATCAAGGCGAAAGCGTTACTCAGGACCAGAGGCTACAAAAGTATTAAACGCAAGAATAAGGGTCAAATATGACTGTAAAACAAGATTCGTTACGTACAGGCGTCCAATTACTATCACCATGTAATAACTAACGCAATAAATCCGAGGTAAGAACGAAAAAGCGCAACGTTGTTTACCTAAAGAAGGGTTCAGACTAGGATTTATTAAGTTTCGGACGGAACTGTGAGCGCCGTAGCGGCAAATTTAATTTGCATCTTTTATTTTACTTTTTTTTCCTTTCGATGCCGCGCGGACGAT